>JBCHJU010038860.1:0-11665 GCA_039654505.1 Plocamopherus imperialis | reverse complement strand
CAGTAACGGGAGTGACTTTTCAACCCCATTAGTTCTAGGTCTATTACTCTCAAAGTGGGGTTTAAAATTATCTTCTGGCCTTGAATTACAATCCACAAATGTTTCATGATGCCTTATTGATAGGGATTTTAACTTATTTTTGACTGAAAAATGAGTAGTTGTGACACAGATTTGGGGTTCACCTTTTGAGAATGGGTCATATGGAAAATTGTGTTTTCTTATTTTATATTATATGTCCATAAGTTCAAAGTGATAATAAACATAAGTGCCTAGTCCTGTATATAATATATATATATACATATATATGTATATTGGGTGTGAGAAAAAAAATGCGGACTTTAAGGGGCCATAACTCTTCAATTTTTATAAATCAAAATAATCAAATAAAACTTTATACAAAGCTGATTAAACTTATTATCAACATGTTTATTAAATTTAAACAAAATATAAGCCAGCATAATGAAAAGCCAACGATTTTAACAGTCCTACTCTGAAAACTTCAGGTCAATATTGAGTCAATTACTATTATATACAGGGTGTCCCAATAAATTGCATAGCCAGGTTCAGCGAGTTGCAGGTTTTTAAAAGAATTTTACTGATAAAAAAGAATTACTATTGTAGATATTTTTTTATTTTTTTTTTTCAACCAAATCCCAATCAAATTGATTCAAGCAAACCGAAGTTATATCACTTTTATTGAAGCATGGTCTTTTCAATGGTCAGTTTTCACTTACACCTCCCACCTGATATTAACCATGGCAATATCAAACGATTAGCGTGTTACCATGCCTCACTATTTTGGTCATAACTTCGGCTTTGCTGGACCGATTTTGATGAAAGAAACTCAAAAGAAATTGGTTTATTAACGAATATCATCCTAAAACCGACATCTCTGTACCTGGCTGTACAATTGTTTAGAAAATCGTGTAGATTAATTACACAACATTGATATGAGATTTTCTGAGTAGGTCTGTTAAAGTCATTGCTTTTCATTATGCTGGCTCATATTTTTATTTAAATCAAGACACATATTGACAATAAGTTTACTAAGGTCTCTATGAAATTTTATTTCGATCATTCAAATTGAAGAGAGTTGTAGACCCTTAAAGTCCTGCGTGAAATTGTCTTCAGTTTCAATCACACTTTCTTCGAGTTAATATCGTGTTAGTTGTACAAATGGAGCGCGGATAGCTGAGTAGACAGGGCACTTGTCCACCAAACCAATGGTCAGGGGTTCGATCCCCAGCTGTGCAGGCTTGATTTAAAATCTGAATTTTCGTTTTTTTCTGCCTCCTCGTCCTGTGGTAGGCAGGATGAATGAGTGCCTAGTCTCATCGTGCCTTTGCGCATATAAAAGAACCCTCGGTGATTAAAATCGAAAAGAACAGGCCATATCGGCCGTCAACCTGGCAAAATTCCATCCTAACAAGATAGTTATTTCGGTATCATGTACCCATACAACCTCTTGTACCTCAGACTTATTGACTAGTTCATTACTTTGAATTCAAGTAGAAGAGGCTAAAATCAGAGGGGAAAGGAGTGTGGCTGGGCATGCAAACTCCCCTATGCTACTAGCCCAGGCGAAGCAATATAATTGCTACAAGATCGTCAACCCTTACGGAAAAGGCCATCATCATTAGGGTTGTACAAAAGATTGTGTCACTCGCTTATTCAACAGAACCAACTTTCTGATGTCACTCGCTATTCAAGCCCATTGATTTCATGTCTCTGTATTGGATCATTTTGAAAGGGCGCTGTGGTCTTCGAATATCAATATGAAAACGAACGGTGCTGTGATCGGAAAAATGGTTTGGCACCATTCTGATATCATGACCATTTATTACGAGATCTAGTGTGTGGCCCTTCTCACGAGTGAGCGAATTGAAATGTAGTACAAGGTTGAGGGTGGTCAAAAGTTTTTTGAACTTGCATGCATCGAAGTTGTTGATGATGTCATCAACATGAATGTTAAAATCACCAAGTATCACTAAACTGCCAGTTTCTGTAGTTTTGTCAAGAGCATAAGTTTCAAATTCGTCAGCAAACCGGTCAATAGTTGATTCCCTGCCAGAACGATAGACAGTGATAAACATGAAAAAGGCGTTGTCGTGTTTGAGGAGGCATTCAACTGCTTCAAGTGTTTTGAAGGACGGAAGTGTTTTTGCCTTCAATTAGCCTACCTCCTCTTTTATGTGACCAATCTTTCTCTATGAAGTCGTTTATAGTTACATCTGAATTATAAAGGAGTCATGTAATAAATACATATCATAGTCGTTTGAGACGATGTGTTGTAAATGACAGGTGTTTTGTTGTTACATACTGATCGAGCGTTGACAAGTCTAGCGAGGAGGCCTCTATTTTGACAACTGCAATTCACGAGGGGGTGGGGGGGGGGGGGGGTGTAAAGGGAGAGGCGCCGGTTGATGACCAGTCTGCACAAGAATTTGTTTTTGTTTACGTCTCCCACCCCGTCTTGTGTGCCGCCTGTGTGTTGACGATATAATAATATGAGAAACATAATGGTCACTGTAAATCTTGAGGCACACAGCATTGAGGGTGAATACCATTAACAAGTAGTGATGAAGTAAAGTTGAATGGACGTTTAAAATTCATGATTGAAATTAGCAGATACCTTTAAAATGGCGAAGAAAATGTAATTACTACTTATTTCATAAGAAGCAGCCATTCAAGACGAATCATTTGATGTAAAAATTCCAATGTGAAAAGATATATATATATATGTCTGTCATAAAAATTTGAAAATATCACAACACAAAACGATATGGCTGCCTGTTTGGCATGTTACACAGATACATAAAAAAGCAAAGAAATGAAACCTCATAAACCTAAATTTAGATCTATGAACTAGATCTAGACCTAAATCTACGTCTAGATCTAGATCTAAATATATGAATTTAGAATCTTGATTCAGATCTGTCCAGATCTTATCATAGTTTTGAAATGTTCTTGTAAAGTTAACAACAAATTTGAGAGATCAAATTGATTGTAAGCATAAGAAGAGCTGCTTTAATTAAATGATAAGCAATAATTAATGAAATAGGATCAGTGAGCAGAATGATTGCTTATCATAGTTATCGTCTGTTCATCTTGAAAATTTAAGTGAGTACAATGTGTGTGAAAGATTTGGAGGATCGTTATCCATACACCTCGGGGTTTGAATGACAATGTGCTCAAATTGGAGAGTTTTTTGTGTCTTGGAGTTCTAGTTCTATTCAAGATATTAAATTTTGACAGAACTTTATTAAAATTTGGATCCCTATACTAAATATGAACTCTTATAGATCTATGCCAAATAAGACACGTTGATTAAGATATAGGTAAAAAAAATGTTATTAGCTCTTAAGTTGGGCTCATTTTTGTTTGTGGGTTTGTTTGTTTTGTATTTTGGGGTTTGTTTGTTTTTGTTTTGTTTTGTTTTTGTTTGTTTTTTGCTCACCCTATTTATTTGAGTGTTACTTCTACTCAAAAGTTCTTCTGCCTGTACACACATGAAAACACACACCAGAGAAAAGCCGTACAAGCGGTACAAATGTAGTGATTGTGGTCCAGAGAATCAGTCTCAACATACATGTGAAGAAACATTTGAGAAATGCTTTTGTCAGACGTGATATTCTTCCAAGTTTTGTTGTCGTTATTTATTTATGTTTTAAAATTAGGGCTAATACTACATTGACCTCCTGCTTCTATTTGATTTTGAACCTTTAAATTTAACTGTGGGTATAGATTCAGACCACTGTTTAGTGACACTTAAATTACTTAAAAAGTCAATACATTTGTACCAATTACCCTCTTTACAATTGACATGGTATTTCAATTTTTGTCTTAGATGTCTCTGTTGCCTTTTGGTGCATGCTTTAATTGAAGCCTGGTTGATGCATTAACATTTCGTTTCCATAAATAGTCCCTTATCAATAATAAAAGTAAAGGCATTCATAATTCGTCTCTGAATGATCCCGGTATTCGGTTCTTGTGTATAATTCCGTAACAATACAAATGCCCAACCTCTTCTGTCCTAATTCCTTTTCGAGATATAATCAGTGGTCCAGCTTCATTGATCTTGGGATAGAATTCAGAGACATGACCAAATTTCTTAGGGTTTCAATATTAAGATGCATCTATTCATATTTTCTCTACCTGCTCATTTGAGTACAAATCAAAACTTAGACAATTGCTTTCTGTATATTAAAAAAGAAAAATGTTTTGTCCTCAAGCCTGTCGTTGTCGCCCAAGTTCGGTTTCTACCCAAAGAAATGTAGTCCAATGCTTTATCTCATATTTGTTATCCATTTGAACATATTGTAACAATTCATTACACATTTCTGTGGGTGCTGTGAGTTGTTGGGTGCTGTTGGTTACTGACAAGCAACATTTTGCTTTATACATTGGAAGGTGCCTGTACAGTAAATTGGGGCATCTTTCACCTCATAAAGATAAAATTTAAGTGTTTCATTGTTCATCCTTTTTACCTGTCGGCGTTGGTACTCTATTACCTCTGTTACTTATTAAGTCTAAACTTTGTCCACAGATATAAATCCTTGTAAAGACCGTTATGTGACCCTCAACACCAGCTCTCTTTTTAAAAGTCATATGGAAGAAGACCATGATGTAGAATTGCTGAGGCAGGATGAGCACGAAGGGAAACCCATGGATTTCTCTGGAGAGAAAACTAGTTCAAAGATTGCTGTCCATTCAAAAGGAGGCCCGAAGGAAAAGTTCTTGAAATGTAATTCTTGTGGTAAAAGCTTCATCGAAAGCATTGATCTGTTTAGACATACAAAGTCCCATGCTGAAGAGCACCCATTTCTCTGCCGCAAGTGTGGTCAAGCCCTGAGCAGTGAAAGTGAACTCCAAAAACATATAGAAATGCATCTAATGGAGCAGAAGCTGAAGTTTAAATGTGCTGAATGTGGAAAACGCTATCCTACAAAATATGTTCTCCTTAGACACGAGAAATCGCACCCTGAGAAAAAATCTTTCACCTGTGTAGCTTGCGGTATAGGCTTGAGTAATGTAAAGTCTTGTGAAGGGCACATGACATTACACCAAGGAGAATGTTCTGTTACATGCAATGAATGTGGGGAGAGCTTCAGATGTATACGTGATATCCAAAGGCATCACAAAACGCATGCGCCAAAAAAATATTTTAGCTGTAGTTATTGTGAAAGAGTTCTCACAAGCAGGAGTAATCTTGCTAGTCATGTTAGAATTCACACTGGAGAAATGCCGTTCCAGTGCAGTGAATGTGGGAAGAGGTTTCACTCAAAAGGTGTCTTGAATCGCCACCAAGTGTTACATGGAAGTGAAAAAAACCATGTTTGTCATGTTTGTGGAAAGAGGTTCATTGCTAGCAAGCACCTTCTCACCCACATTAAAAGACACTCCAATAAAAAAGAACATAAATGCGTTATATGCGGAAAGTGTTTTAACGAGAAAAGTAACTTGGGCAGACACATGAAAAGGCACACTGGAGAACGGCCATTCCAGTGTGATATTTGTGGTTACAGTTGTTTTCAAAAATCCAATCTTCAGAAACACATGCTTCATCATAAAGGAGGAAAGCAGTACAAATGTAAACATTGCAATAAGGCATTCAAACAAAGTAGTGGTCTCTACGTGCACATAAGAAGGTTTCATACTGGAACCAGAAGTAACAAAGTGTGCGCCAAGGAAAGGAGGGAATTTCAATGCAAAGAATGTGGAGAAATATTTTCTCAACTCTTTGCTTATCGTTTACATTTAAAAAGACATACTGACTGTAGCAAAACAGTTTTTGTAAAGACAGAAGTTACAAAACCATTTTCATGCAATTTGTGTGGTAAGAGTTTCAGGCTGTCTCAGAAGCGAGACGAACATCTGCTAGTGCACACAGGAGAAAAACCATTTGTTTGCAAAACATGTGGAAAGTGCTTCAATGCCAAGTGCAACCTGGTCAGACATATGAGAATGCACAGCGGCGAGAAGCCATATAAATGTGATATTTGTGGTAGAAGCTTCTCACAGAGTTCTAATGTCTATGCACATATGAGAACCCACACTGGAGAAAAACCCTATAAATGTAGCGAATGTGGTCAAGCCTTCACAGAAAAACGCGGCCTTGTACGGCATATGAAAAAACACACTGGAGAATTTTCTGTGAAAAAAATGATGTTTTAGGAAGCTTCTTCTGGCACAGATACCATTTGCATTGCCATTCTAAAAGGTTGCCAACCTTGTGTGAAGCATCTGACAATATCTGTGGACTTCTGACATCCCTTGTTTCAAGATGTAGACATTTGAATGCCCTATAAAATTGTGAAAGTAGATACATCCTTGCCAAAGTCGAACTGCAGGATCATTCTGGACTGCACTGATGCAACGTAATTGTTCAGTTGATTGATTTTTGTATTATATCAGGACATGTTTTCTGTGTTTGGTACTCTTATGTGTTGAGGTAATTACAAAAGGGTCCTTTTTTACATATGAGGATTCTGAACAGGATTTTCACAAATGGCTCATGAGGCTGATTGTTCGGTGCAGAGAGCACTCTGTTGTCCCTGGTTTTTAAGCAAGGCGATAAAGACCTATTTGAGTAGATCTGATGGAATCTCTCCTGTGTCATATATGGTGTTCATAATGGTAACTTGTTTCAAAACCCTAGTCGTCCAGGGCTTCCAAAACTTCCACTGATATGTTGTCTATCTGTTTCATTACGAGTTTGACCTCATCTTCCAGAATTGATGGACCATCCATCTGCTTGCTTATTCCTGGTTTGCTTCCTCTTGCATGAAATAGGAGTTAACGTGCCGCTAAAGTTTTTGTAATCGGACCAGTGATCCATTGTCCCCCCACTATTTAGTCGATTCATCATCTGATGGCGATCTGAAACAAAGAAAATCGTTTTGCCTCGACTTGCATTTTCCTAAAGAATATCTTTTCCATAGAAATCTTCTCACTTTTCATGTCTAGAAATTAGCCTAGGAAAGGAGGGAGAGGCCCAGTTTGAATGATTCTCTTGCAAAGCTATTCATTTTTAACATCAGGTTTACTGCCTCTTTGCGCAGTTCATTGATAGATCTAATTCTAGATCGTTAGATTCTTTGTCGAATATCTGGATCTGGATCACTTTTACTTTTTATAAACTGCCTTTCTATCAATCCTATTCCCGACGCACCATGTTTGCTTGGTAAAAATAATGAAAAGCCACAGTGGAAAGCTCAATATGAATGTAAACAATGAAGTTTAATAAAGCAGTCCACAGTCTTCCCCCACGCTAAGATTTTCTGTTTTGATCTAGATCTTTTCTATATATTTATTTCTTTTTTTAGATATATATATTCTAGCTTTTTATTGTAATTTATTTTGTTTTATTGTCTTTAAATTGTTCTTTGTTGTCTGAAGAAGAGTATATATACCTGAAAATTTACTTTTGATTGTCTTTATAGAGGAGGCTTTATTACTTCGTTTTGTTAACATATGATTAGACAAGTTGTAAACCCTGTTCTTCGAACAGGAGAAAGAGACTAAATAATAATAATAATGATGATGATGTAGTAATAATAATATATTGAAGATTCGCAAACTAGTTTGGGAATTGAGAGCGGGATTGAAGGACATATGGGTCTTGATCTAAATCTAGAAATTTAGGCCCAGGCTTATTTCGAAGATTAGATTTACATGTTATAATATAATATTAAAGAATTGCTACATATCTAGTGTTTGGGAACGGGATTGAAAGACGAATGGGGCTATATCTAGAAACCTGGGCCTAGGTTTATGTCGAGGATAGATATTTTCATCAAGCTAATAGTATCTCATCAACATAAATGAATCACGATCTAATCTTATTAATTTCATCTAGATCTACATTTTTGATAGAACCTAGTAAGCTCTCTCGCTTGAAAACTTTAATTAAGGCCACAGCGCAAATGAGACTTTTAATAATAGATCTAGGGTGCGAATGTCATTACCGAATTGATCTTCACTACCCAGAACATGCCATATACCTAATTATATAGAGTAGATTTAGATCTATCGATAGGTCTAGTTTAGATCTAAACCTAGATTTGTCTTGTGACCCCAGATTTTCTTGTTAATACATGTATTAAAACCCGAGGCCTAGTTGTAGATCTATATTATCTAGATCTAGATTGGAATGTGATAAGAATATCTAGATGACATAATACATAGGCTATATATTCGACCGACAAAAACTTAGATCTAGCTAGATCTAATTTAGATCGACCTTGATGGCCTGAAAGAATTGGAGTAGGCCAGGCCTTAACTTGATGTAGGGCAGGCCTTCCTACGTTCTCCCTTTCGAGATGATATGATAGTAATAGCCTAGGCCTTATTAGGCAAGCCTCGATCTCAAGTCTAATAGGGAGCCAGGGGAGGGCATTTTTATTTAGCATTGAATTGTTCAAATTGTCTCTTTTGTAGAATTTCATTTTGTAGAATTTCATTGAAATTAACATCTCATGTATACCTCTTAGTACAACAATGCACCACCATAATTGTTCCTTTCTTTTGAGCCCCAAATCATGAAAATTTGTCGTTTTCGTTTACTTGTAGGGTCCAAAATCGTTGAAGTTCGCCCATTTATACATACATTTGACACTACAGCATACCTCACTTTATTGTAAACAATTAATTTCTGACAAAAAAGACCAACGCCCCCACGTTCGGGTTTTTATTTTTTCTTTCTTTCTTTCTTTCTCTTTTTAAAAATTGTTTTGCCACAAAATATGATTTATTACATCGTAGAAGGACGAAAGTGACACACATGCGTCTTTTTGTCGTGAATTGTGTCACGCCGGTTCCGGTTACTTGTGCACTTTCGTTTCTTTAATTAAAGTTTAGTATACGTAGTATGCCGGTGCAAACTTTGCTGGTCCTGATTTGGTCCTTATCAAGGGCATGGCCTCACAGAGCTTCTGGAAGAGCCTAGACACCTTTATATAGGGCATGCAACACTGACCCTCCATAGTGGAAAATTTTGCTATTCTTTTTCTAATAAATGACCCGGAAGTACCCATATTTTAAATAACAAACTCACAGGGTTCCAGAAAATTTAGAATCACGCAGCCAGAGTAATTAAAATGGGGGAAAAAATTGAAAGTGTCACAAACATGAATTCGTTACCTACAAAAGAAAGAGTCGATTATAAGATACTGACTCTAGCTTAGATATGTTCAAACAATCAAGCTCTCCTATATCTTGCAGAGCTTTTAACATCTTACATAACTCCTAGACTTATGAAAGATCCAACCATTCCAGTCTCCTTAACATCCCACCCACATCCTATCGTCTAAGTGAAAGAGCTCTCTCTTTGTGTGTACACCATTTATGGAATTGTCTGAATGAGCGTTGTGAACAAGCCAAGTCCCTTGAAAAGCTTTAGGAAATTACTCAAACTCATCTTTTTAAAGAAGCTTAATGTGTACAATTTTATTTTAACGCTTTTTTTTTTTTTTGGTCCACCTTACCCCTTTAATATAGTTACCCTTTTGTATATCATGCATGTCGATGACTTATTATAATATATATTATATTACCAGTATTGTTATTTTATATTACACTCGACATTCTAATGTATCTGTTCCTTTGTGAATGGCAACTCTCCGTTTACCTTTTGTAATGTACAGTTGAGTATCTGTTTGAATTAGTATGGCAATATATGACATTGTATATTACATGTATTACATGGAACCATATTACAATGTAAATAAATTCGTCATTCTAATATTTCTGCTCCTTAGTAACTGCAACTTTCCTTTTACTTTTTGTAACCTTACAGTGCTTTGAGCTCTTATATATGATTTGGTTTGTTGCTTTTGGTTTTAATCCGTTTGTCATGCAAGAAATATATATGTCGCATTTTCATTGCGTTAAAACACTTCTTTGAATTAAAATGTTGAAATAATCAAAGTCTAAAATCTTGATTTATATAGTTTCTTTAGTTATGTGTATAAGATGCTTTCTGGTTTCTAATATGTCCATCGTGACATATGACAACATCCATTGTTGTAAATTGTAATTGGTTGCTTTATCACATGACAAATTTTGAACGTCTGATTTAATTAAAATATTTTATTTGTGGGTCAATTTCATTACAGAAAGTATTTTGTAAAACTATCACAGAAATATAACCAAAGGGATTCAAATGATGTGTAATTGAGGTAATAATGAGATTATGACACAATCATGATGACTTATGTGACTTGTTAAACATTAATCTTGGTATAAAATGATCATTTAAAATGTTTTATGAAGTATTTTTATATACAATTGCAATTATGAACATCTCGAAAGACTTGTCTGAACTACAGAAAATTGATATAGAGTCAGCGAGACACTTCTTAGATGGAATTCAATGCCATCTCTCAGACACAGGATACATTTTGAAAACAGATTACGAAAAGCACCTTGTACATGTTGAAACTTCGACAAAGTAATTTTCTCCCAAGCTCACAATTATGGAAGGGTAGACCAACATGAATGAAATACAATGTAAACCATTTTTGCACCACTTCCTCCAGAATTTTTTTAAAGGGCACCTTTTGACTTTGAGTCATATGAATATTGTGGCTGGAGCGGCGCAGCGGTTAGTGCGCTCGCCTCTCAAAAGTTGTTTCAAAAGTAGGTTTGGGTTGGTATAAGTGGATTTAATCCAGTATCGGAGACATAATAAGACCAATGAATGGTACATCACAGGAAAGAAGAAGAATTTTTCTTTATATTGAATACAAATTTACAAGAATTCAACTGATATACGACAGTTTAAAAAAGGTTGACAATTTTTTGATATAGCAACAATAAATAGTAATGAAATATAGTTAGGTATTGTCCAATGTGACCCCAGTATTGTCTAATGCTTTGTATAAGATCAAATTGCCAGAGGCAAGTCATAGAATTCGTTGTCTCATCGATGGTCCGAGTTTGGACGTCATCCTCAACAAACTCATTCCAGATTTCATATCACGCACTGACCAAAATCATGTTTATCTGTTTCGTTAAGCTCCAAGCATTCTCAATAAGGTTAATGCCAGGACTTACTGCAGGACACTATACAGTTGTATATTATTGCTTTCCAAGGCAACATGGCCGTATCTATGTTGTGTTTGTACTTTATTGCCATATTTTGATTCAAACGGTGTTAATATAATTCCGCTATCTGAAGAGTCAATCTCAAAAATAACTTCATCTGTGAAATACATGCCGCGCCATTGCTCCTGTGTCCATTGGATGTGTCTAGATTTGAGTAAATTCATTTGATTGTTAATAAGCGAACTGTGATCAATAAATGCGACTAAACATAATGATGTTTTCATTAAACAATAATGGTAAACTGCATGTTTTGTTGTTTTTTTCTTGATAATGAATTGACTCGATTTGGAACACAAATGTGGTACATTTTGCAAGTGCAATTTTTTTAAAGTCATTTTGGATCAACTATAACTTTTCTATTCTTGCATACAAAGGGCTACTATTCTACACGGAGTTACAATTTTACCTGCTCTCGACAATGATATGGTGATTAATTTGTTTTGGCCGTATTTTAATATTCAATGATCTTGAACCAAAACTTACTTTTGGATTTGGACGCCACTAGCACTGTATATTATATGAATGATATACGTGAGGTAGTGCGAGAGAGATGTTGTGT
>JBCHJU010038859.1:0-17612 GCA_039654505.1 Plocamopherus imperialis | reverse complement strand
CAAAAGACACACCCACTGACATACACGCAACCCGTTGAACTCGTGACGGGCCTGGCGGCAACGTCGCAGGCAGCGGTCGGTGGCTTGGCTAGCCCACTGGGGCATTCCCGCAGGTAGCGAAAATACTAACGGTCAGGAATCGCTGGCGAGCGGCACAAACGCAGAAAAGCGGTTAAATTCAGAATTTTTATTCCCGATGGTCAGCAGGAGCTCCTGAATAAGTGTGCGTCTATTCCTACTGGTTTCTGGTCGGCAGGAATAAGTGGCCATCTATTTGTGCCGCTTACCTCTCACAGAGTGTACATTCGTACACAGTCTTTGTGGCATTTCGTCGCTGACGATCTAAGAAGGGGGTGTCCACTGCGACTACAGGCACTTTGGTGGCTGACCAGACCGATGCGGGAAAGGCAGATCTTGCCACAGTGCCTGCAATTGAAGGTCTCTAGTACTGCTGCTGTTGCGATTCAATCCTTCCTTTTGCGGCGTCTCAACTTCAAGCCATCAGTAGGCCTACGGGAGTCTTCAAGAGAGGAGACTGCCTGGTGGACAGTGTGGTGCCAGTCTTCGCGGTCAGCAGCGAGTGTCGACCACTGGCGATGGTCAATGTGGCAGGCACCGAGGGACTTCCTGAGGGAGTCTTTGAAGCGATTCTTTGGTGCCCCTCTGTCACGATGGCCAGTTGAAAGTTCACTGCACAGTGTTATCTTGGGAAGGCGATGGTCCTCCATTCTGGAGACGTGCCCTGCCCAGCGTAGTTGTGACTTCAGCAACATGGCCTCTATGCTGGTGATGTTTGCTCGCTCGAGGACCTCGACATTGGTCACATAGTCCTCCCAGCGGATGTTAAGGATGGTGCGGAGGCATCGCTGGTGAAAGCGTTCGTGGAGGCGTAGTTGATGGCGATATGTTACCCACGCCTCAGAGCCATGCAGTAGGGTGGTGAGTACAACGGCTCTGTAAACAATGACTTAAGTCCTCTATTTTTTAGATTTTTGTTGTTCCAGACTCTTTTGTAGAGTCTGCCAAAGGAGCTGTTTGCCTTGGCCAGTCTGTTGTCGATTTCCCTGTAGAGCTTGGCATCTGATGAGATGGTACAGGCATATTGTAGGGTTACATTCGTACATGGTACTACAATACTAAAGATATCGTCTACTGTAAACCTACAACACCCTCTCAACAAATAAGAATACGATGGCCCCTTTGTTGTGCAACACCATCCCCTTCCTAGAACACCTCTCTTTCCTCTGTCCTCACTCAATGGACACAAATTCTAACAAAACAAACATACTTTTAAATTTATCAAAGAGGGGATACAACGTTGACTTGATCGGCATGCTGGTTTACTGTATTCGGCAAGCCAGACGGGGACTATGGCTGCTTGAATAGACGTGATCGTCACCCGCTTTACCTCCCATCTGCTGGCTAGTACTATTTTATATTATTTGTGAAGGGCTAAAAATAAATGTTGACAGGATCGGCATGCCGGTGTGCTGTAGGAGCTAGGCAAGCCACTCGTTGACTTTGATCGGCACATGATGCATGTAAGTTGACTTCGTGATAGCGCTAACGCGTGCGCTAACCTTGAAGTCCTGTACAGCCTTTTGGAGTTCTAATGGCTGTACTTCGTGGCAAGCATGAGCCGGCAGTACATAATACACAATGCCATGCTCGTTGCTCCGCTCATGCACCTCAATGCTGACATGGCTTTGGTGGGCATCTGCAAAGAGCACAAAATTGGCCTCGGCAGGTCTTGAATTGCCGGGATAAACATATTGTCTAGCCACGATAAAAAACCTCCGAACTAATCCACCCATTAGGGGTGAGGGTGCAGTGGGAATCTGGGAAGTCATCCCAAGGTTGCCACGTCCAATGCACGCCTAGATAAATGATGGTCGGTGACAGCACATGGCCGGCAGCTGAAGCACACCGTGATCTGGTGCTAGCTGTCCGACCCGATATTGTAGGGGTGCTTGTTCGACCCATCCGTTAGAACTACTGACAGGCTTCCAAAAAGTACTAGCCTAGGCCTAGTATAAAGGCTAACATAGATTAATAATCTAAATAAGTAGGTTTCTTATATGATTGACTCAGAGATCTTTTAAGCCAATTAGGTTTGTCCAAATATAAAAGTGTAGGCATAGGGACCTAGGCCACCCAGGCCAAAGAGGGATGAGAATGTGAATGACCTTGCTGTTTCCTCTATTTCGATCTACCGGCAGGACTAAATGAGTGTCTATTCTTGCCGCCCGGCGGGAGTAAGTGTGAGTCTATCTTGCCGCCTGGCGGGAATAAGGTCGGCCAATTAAATTAGGGCCTACGATACTCTTACCTTGAATCAAAGATTCATATATATAGATCTATATTATATAACTCATTAACCTGCATAGATTTAAAATGGATTCTAGATCTTGACCTAGAAACTAGCAGCAATACTATTTATTGTTTATATTGTCTTTTTTTGTCTATGGTCTCTTTACACTTTACAGTACTCAGTACTATAGACCTACTTACTCTGACTGCCATAAATATATAATATATATTATTTATTTTCTTGGGGGTGTCTAGGTACAACAAGGCTGCCACATATCTAGATTCGGGGTCTACATATAAGGCTGCCTTGTATATAGATTTGGAGAACTCTAGATGGATCCGTAACCCTAAACCCTAGGCAAGTCCGTTGTGATGTCCCACCCGCTATGTTGTTGTTTACTCTGCCAACACTCGTCTTCATCTTCATAATAGCTGACAAACTAAAGAGCCTGGGTATTCTTGTCTCAACAGGCCCAAGTAATTTATTATTTTAATTAGTTATTGTACATTTAAGTTTATGCTTGAAATCTTCTGTATCTTTACCCTAAATTGGTAGGGAGCTTATTCCACTATCTGAATGTATAAAAGGGAAATATGAATATAAATGGCTATCTACATTTGATGAAGGCAGTGCAAATGTTTGGGCACCAAAGGTTTTAAAATTCAACACTTACTTACAACTTTCTTGAAAATCTCTACATACACGCAGCTAAGCGAAGCACACTTTAAGTCCTTGAAATGAATATAAAGTAGCAGCTAAGCGAAGCACACTTTAAGTCCTTGAAATGAAAATATAAAGTAAACTCGAAGTGATTTTAGTCTGTGACGGTGACATGTGCTTGCTTGCATGTGGCTGGCCATTCTTCTCCACGCATGTCTATCTTCTGCCTGTCTCATGTATGTTGTATTTGTCTTTATATCGCTGGTGGATATCCTCAGCCCTGTCACGAATGTGATTCTCTGTCTACCTTTGGCTCAATTTCCTTCTATGAATCCGCTTACTGCTAAATTTTCTAATCCCCTTTCCCTCCTCCAGATATGTCTGAAAAATTTCATCTGACGTCTTCTTATATGGTATTTAATAATTCCCTCTCCCTCCCTAAACTAATTTTTTTCATTTGATATCTTTGCTGACCATGTAATTTTCAGGAGTCTAGAGTAAATCCACACATTTCAAATGCCTCGATGCGCTTGTTCTGGCATTCTGCATAGAATCTAATGTCCACATTTCGCATGCAAACAGGAGTGCATAGAGAATATAGGTGTTAATAAGCTGGAATTTTGTTGCTCTCTTGATTTTTGAGTTGGACAAGAAGGGTTTTAGTTTGTGAAATGCTCCTTTGGTGCACATTATTCTGTGTTTGATTTCAGTCTGTCTTTGGTATTGTTTGAGATCATGACTCCTGAATATTTGAAATGTCTAACTTGTTTGATTGCCTCATTTCTACTTTTCAGATTATAAAAAATGAGGTCATGTGATCTTTTTGTTGACAACCATGCATTCCGTTTTTATGACATTTAGCAAAAGGCCCATTTTTTCGCTGGCACACACAAGAATATTTAATATCTGGTGGATATCTTTTGGTGTATACGCCATCAAAACTGCATCGTCAGCATACTGTAGATTTTTTAGATTCTCTCCTCCGATTTTTCTGCTCATGCATTTTTCTTACTCTCTGAAATTGATGTCACAGTATACGTTGAAAAAATCTGGTGACAAGACACAACCTTGTCTCACCCCTTTCTTTATATAAAAAAATCTGACGTTTTATTGTCAATTTTCACACAGGCTTTTTGTTCCGTGTAAAGATTTTCAACAAGTCTGATGTCCTGACTGTTTATTCTGATTGAATGAGTATAAAGAGTTCTTCATGTTTTACAGAGTCGAATGCTTTTGAATAGTCTATGAAGCATAGGTAGAGCATCTTCTGCTTTTCAATTGATCTTCGTAATATATAGATTTCAGTGTGAAAATCGCATTTACAGTTCCTTTGCCTTTAACAAAGCCAAATTTTTCCCTGCCTTTTCCTGTTGATAAGGTCGTTCTCATTCTCTTCATCTGTATTCTGAAAAGTATTTTGTTGCCTTACTATTATACATATGATTCTGTGGTGTTCGCAATCAGCCTTTTTTGGTAGTGTTATGAGAACGGACTTTATCAGTTGTTCCGGCATCTCACCCTTATAATTCATGTTGAAAACCTTGGTCAGTGTGGCAATTCCATGTTTACCTGAGGCCTCAATCAGTTCGATTGATTTGCCTTATTGGCTGGTCGCCTTCCCTTGAATTTCTTCATTTCACTGCAGGCAGCTTCAACTTCATGCTTTAGAATTGGTAGGCCTTCTCCGTTTATGTGGGTTGTTTTCAAGTTATTTCTTTCTTTGTCATCATATAGTAGTCACAGTGGCACATTGGGTTGTGCTGTGGGCTGACAACGGAAAGGTTGGAGGCTCGAATCCCATCATGGACATTGTGATTTAACCCGTGGGCAAGGTTATTTGCACTACTTGCCTCCGTTTGTGGCGCTGCACTGCGCGCTCATTTCAAAATACTAAGTGAAAGTAGCAAAGTAGTGATGTTTTAAATTCGCTACTGGCTACTGAAAATTAAGTAGCACACTACACTATTCGCTAGTGGCTACTGAAAAGTAGCATGCTGCTTTGATCGCTACAAATAAAAGTAGCGCACTACTGCGCTACAGTCACAACCCTGCGTAATAGTAATATGAGGGATTAGGATACTGGGGACAGTGTCCCCCCTAACAGATTACAGCATTGTCTTCACAATAAAGGAAAATAAATAAACAGAAAAGAAAAGAAAGAGAGAAGATGGAAAAAAAAATCAGTTATACATTAACGAAAATAGAATTAAAACAAATTAAACAACTAGATATAGACTCCTAATCAAGCATTTAAAAATCTACAGTACTTTGCCAGCTCTCAATTTTCTACATGTAGCCTATGCCTTTCTTCATTAAAAAATCTAGCCTAGCAGTTAGCAGTAGGATCTAGCACAGTTCAGAGACACTAGATCTAGGCTAAAGCCTACGCCCACAAACGTCACACGCACAGCCAACAGGCGACCAGCTCAGCCGTCAGCGTGAGAGCGGGCGGAATCTCAGACACATTTCCAAATGTCCTTCTCGCCTTCTCTAAAATGTCTATGAAATGAGGCCTACTCCTGGGCCTATTGGATGCTGCCGACTTTTTAGATGGCTTTGAAAAGCATGAAGAGGGGGACATGTACCAACGTTGCCAGATTGTATAATATCAGCCAAATGTTTTAAATTTTTTATTTCAGAAATGCGTTCAACGATTTATAAGTCATTTTGCACTTGAAAATTTACCTTTAACGGAAGAAAATCAAATATCATATCATAGTTTTTTCTGGATTGAGGCTTTACACATACCAATTTCGAGATGTACTATGGAGAGAAATGTCAAAATATCAAAAGAACATCAAAATATCAAAAGAAGAACATAAATTCAAAAAGGCTGATCAGTTATATTTCAACTGTCTGCCTATGATACGATAGTATAGTGGAAAGAAATTTTAACCTGGCTTTCTATTTAATCGACCGAGGCCTACCATTAAATGATTGACAAGTTAGCATTGAAAAGACTTTGGTTTCTGTTGCTTATTGTTTGATGGCGATGGCATTTGAATGCCTGTTAATAAAGATTGGGGATTCTGATTTAAACCAGAGAGTCATCAATCGAGTTGCATCTAGATCTAGATCAGCTCAATTCTATTAGGCTTATGAATGCAGATAAAGATTGTTATGTGGCACTGTCTTAAATATCTTTTATCCTTTTACCCTTTACTTGGAATCATCGAAACAAAGTGCCCCCCAAGCATATGAGCGTAAATCCGTGCTTGTCAATAAGTCTTTATCCTGACCATGAAGGAATAGACCTAGAGCCATGTATTTTGGAGGGTGTGATATAATATATGTATCTTTATAGAACACCGCATCTGAAGTTTTTGGAAAATCTGATGAGTGGTGCACACCTAAGAGCACTGTTAGTGAAATTGGGTTTTTAATGCAGCAGGAATGTCACACATACGGATTCTGTCGAATCTTGTTCTAGAGTTCAAATTTCTTCATCTGCAAGGCAAATGACCAGTGGAAATTTATGAAGAAATGTCTGTTTTTTATTGTGATGAATGTTCATCTTATGAAACTTTAAATACTGGACTAGAAAGTTGAAATCTGTCATCTGGTCAGTTTTTTATAAATTGTCCCTGAGAAGGGCCATCAAGTGGGAAAGTTATGCTGTCCTGTTTTGGGAGAGTTGTTAAAGCATAATCAGTACATAATAGTTATGTACCATTGCGATTCATTTACTGGAGGCCGTTTATTAACTTTGTTGACAAAACTTTGATCCATTTGGTCAAGAAAAGACTAGGAAAGATGTGAAAATGCATGACAATGCACCTGCTCAGTGATCAACAAGGACAACTCAAACGGCGCTACAATGTGGCTACGAAACTGAACTACATCTTCATCTACCAAAGACTCAAGATTTGAAACCCTCAGACTTTTTTTATGACTTGTAATAGGAAGAAAATTCTCAAAGGCAAGTGTTTTAACAAGGATGTAGACGTCCTTAATGTAGCGGAGGGGTGGTTTAGTGCCTTAGAGGGCCTTTTACACTCAAGGACATTTGAAGGTCAAAGACAAATGGCAGAAATGTGTCAGTCTGCAGGTAACTATATAGAGAAATAAAGTTGTGAGTGTGAAATTTCAACTTGTTAGCTTGTTTCCTTCATGGTCAGGGTAAAGACCTATTGAATGACCCTCGTATATATGTATATATTAGAAATTAATGAATAAGTATTGTAGTGTTTTATGGCAGTTATTAAACCTCAAGACTCTTTGTCATTGCTCTACTGGACAAACACCTGTCTAGCTTGGTTGATTGCATTGTCCTCCAGGTACAGCTGACACAGGGCAGTTTAGGGCCAGCCAGTCCATGTCATGTGGGGCAAACCAGCAAGCAATGCAAATGGTGGTCTCCGTAGCCTCATCTCCATTGTGTATATGCAACTAAATGATAATGATCCTGAAAGTGTCCTTATTTTCTGAAATCTCTATCATTGCCTGTTCTGCTTATAGAGAATAAATATGAAAACTGGTTGCAATGCTGATTTTTCCTGTTTTCATTATACACATAGGTTATATATATTACATTAAAATTTATATATACTTCTTTATAATTTTTCAGTTGGAAACAAAGACTCCCCATACCTGTCCATAGCTTAATAAAAGCTTCATGTTGAGCAAAGAGAATCTATGATCCTCTGTTCTCATGATGGATGGGTCTGTTGAATCCGGCCTAATCAATGGGTCCTCGCTGTGTGACAATAAATGCGACCCAACAATTGTTACTGAAGACAGCGGACAGAAAGAATGTATTGAACCATTTAATGCTCTCCCTGATGTGCATGACTGTGAACAAGTTAATCGGAAGCTGTTTTTTGTGCCATGTGATAATACTGATGCACAAGAGGGGCCCCCACAGACAGGAGGAGAGACAGAAAGTTCTCTTAGAGCATCCAGTCCCATGGCTGTAACACAGATAGATAAGTGTGATAGTGACGTTGTTTCCCTTGTTGACATTGAAGCCTCTCTTGAGAATATACAGAGTAATGGCTGTATTATTATTGACAATATCTCTGACAAGTCAGATCAGATGACCTGTGATGACACAAAGGAATCACCTATGAGTATACCGGTAAACCCAGAAAAGTCACCAGCTATAGATTTGGGACACCCTGGGTCAGCTTATTTTGTTGACAGCACAACACCTGCTTTGGAAAAGGCAGAAACAAATTCATCTCTCCCTGGGGACCAAATGGAATGTGAAAAGTCAGAGTCATTATCGAAAGAGGAAAGTGATAAAGGCTCATCTAATTATGCAATATTGCCTGGAGAGCTCACAAATCAACTGATTGAAGGCCCCAGTATTACTCTTCCTCCATCAGAGCTTCGAAACCAATGTCTTGCACATCTAAATGAAGACATTGGTGCTAAAAGTGCTCCAGAATCTGATGCTTCTTGTTCTGTCCTTCAATCTGAAAGTATTGCTCAGGAACATTCTCACATATCTTCAAGTGAACAACCTGTCCTGCCAAGGCCTCAAAATTTGGCAGGAGCTGATGTCAGCACCCACCAACAGTCTAATACTTCTCCTGTTGTCAAAGAAAGTTCTGAAGCAAAAACTGAAACTGCAGAAAATTCTGCTGCAACCTCATATAAGCCAGATTCAACCACTGTAGCCACCACTTCTGTTTCCAACCAAGGCTCCATAAAACAGAGAATTAAAAAGACACCACATGACTTTATTTTTGGAAAGGTCTTGGGAGAAGGATCTTATTCCACGGTAATAATTTTCTTAAATTACTTTCTTTCTTTTTTTCAAATGCAAAATTTATTTTGTTCCTAACATGAAAACAATGATGTACATGTATTTTTATTTCATTGTGAGTCTGAGCTGCTATAATAGTAAGTCATATATCTCATACTCATAAATTTGTCTTGAATGAGAGCAAAAGTTTGTAATATTTGAAGAAGATGTGCATATAATCAAAGATTAGTAAAAATTAGTGAGGATGACGAAATGCTATTTTTTTCTTCTTTATGTCATAGATTGTTAAATTAATTTAGTTTCCAACAAGATTTTTTTTTTCACTTAAATTGAGTCCAAGCAGGGGATCTCTTTTTCTCACAAAGTAAGTTTTTTTTTTTACTAGCTCTATTTATGATTCACAGGTACATCTTGCCAAAGAGGTTAGCACACAAAAAGAGTTTGCAAGTAAGTCTTAGTTTTCATAATAAAATGTCAGAGAATTTTTAAATTATCTTTGTTTGGATTAATAGCGATGTTTTGTTACAGTATGTTTGAGGATGTTTAAGGGCTTTTGTGATAATCAGCACAGGTCACTTTATTTTCTGTTTATCACCAAAATGTGTGGAAGAAGAGACCAAGAGGCAAACCTCATAGAAAGCAGAAGGAAGCCATTAAAAAGAGGCACTAAAGAAAAGCAATTTTTATCATTTAAGAAAAAAAATTCATCCTTCATAGAAGGAAACGAAATGTAAGGACAGGGAAGACTGGAGGAATATTTTAAAGGAACCTAAAACCCATACACTGAAAGTAAAAGGGGTTATGGATTAAGAAAAAGATAACTTGTAGATTTAAGGTCTTCCTGCTCTATAGTTTTTTGGTCCTGAAGAGTATTTTATTTATTTGGGAGGAATAAGATATTCATGTATAGTGGAATTTAATTTTCTATCATCCTGAATAATGTTCTTTTCTCCTTTAAATGCATTTATTTGTTCTGTCTTCTTTTATTTCAGTCAAAGTGTGTGATAAGAAACATTTGATTCGTGAACGCAAAACTCACTTTGTTATGAGAGAAAAAGAGGTTTTGATGAAATTGGATCATCCTTTTTTCATCAAATTAGCGTACACTTTCCAAGACCCAGAGAGGTTATGTATCCTTTAGAAAATGACGATTTCAATGTTTGATAGTAATTTTTTGTTATTTTAATGAATAAATTGTGTTTTTATCCTTTTTATTTCTTTATTAATTTGTTTACTTATTTATTTATTTATTTATTTTTGTGCTTTGTTTTTTCTTTCTTTGTAAACCAAGATTTCTAAGATGTGCATATTAAATTGTTTATCATGTTCTTAAATCATAAGGTAGAGGAAGTTATATTATTATTCTATCCAGAAAAATGGAAGCTTATCATTCTACCCTGATAAGATGTCGAACTGTCTTTATTATGATGGAATTTTTGGACTATCTTCCCATAAAGGGTAAAAGACTTTCACCATCACCTTGCTTGCTGGGTTCTTGTGTTTCTTTAAGGCTTGCTCTTGTGGGTTTATTTGTCTTGCTTTGTATCAGGTTTTTATTTTTTTTTTGTTGGGTTTTTTTATTTTTAGGGAGGATTGTTTTTGTTTTGTTTTGTTTTGTTTTCATGTTTTTAAAACTATTTTCCTCTGAAGATATTCTCTTTTTAGAGGAAGATGGGTGATTGGCTGATACCAAAGACTAAGGGCAATGTTCATTTGTTTAACTATCCAGCATGAAATACCATTAAAGTAAAGAAAGTATTGATTAAATGCCTGTTTACTGTTGTCTGAATATTGTTTATATTGAAGAGAATGGTAGGTATTGGTAAAGAAAAAGTCCCTTAACAGCCCTCAGACTATGTCCTCACATATGCCAGAAATGGTGAGTTACTGACATATCTGCACAAGCTATCAGTTTTTGATGTGCCATGTACAAGGTTTTATTCAGCAGAAATAGTGCTTGCTCTGGAATATTTGCAGAGCCTCCATATTGTGCACAGGTATGTCTTCTGATGATATTTAAAGGTTTATACATATTATACTTTTATTGTAAAGAAATTCGAATGTTTTAAGAATAATGATTATTGTAGTAAAGGACACTTGTTTAACAAAGATTAATGAAAACAAATGATAAAATATATGGTTATAAGAATTTATAATAATTGCAATTTACAATGTCACTAACATGGATAAATTTTAGAAATGCAATTGAGACATCTTCTAAATCTGTATCTTTAGCATGTTGTGTTTTGATGCCTGTTTATATCCCATTCAACAACAATTTAAGATTTTTAAATAAACAGAAGAAAATTTAGCTTCATTGTTATTATTACATTACAATTTCATAGATTTGCTTACATGCTTTGTATGTTTCAAACACTTGAAAGCATTCAGTAACATTTTTGATTTTGTTTTTGCTTTCTAATTGTCAAGGGATTTGAAACCTGAAAATATTCTTTTTGGAGAAGACATGCACATTAAAATCACTGACTTTGGCACCTCTAAGATAATGGTATCTGATGTAAAAGGTAACCTAACTCTTTCATATACTTATATAAGTTATATGGTTTTGGGTTTGTTGTTTGTTGTTGTGTTTTTTACCCCACTGTTTTCACTATATCGTAATAATTACAATGTGGGGTGCTTACTTGACAATCATCCTGATACAGTTCATTGCTCTTGACAGGAACACTGTATTTTTTATATATTTATATTTGTAATAATAAATATATCCACTCGTGAGGCTTGTAAATTTCAGTTCTTAGTAGTCACAAATTTAGCATTTTGTGTTTGTTTTGTTTTTTCAGGTGAAGGGGACAAAACTGTTAAACGTAAAAATTCCTTTGTTGGGACAGCAGAATACGTTTCTCCAGAAGTCCTTAACAACTTGCCCGCAAACTATGGGTAATATCTTGATTTATTATTTGACTTGTACCACAATTGTGTATGAATTTTATCATGATAAATTCAATCTTGTTTTTTGTTTTGTTTTCGTGTTTTTTTTCCTTTATTAAAAAATATTTTTGTTAGGATATTTTATGGGGAGTTAGTAACAGTAATTTTATTCATACTTTCTCTCTTTCTTTTCCAGAACTGACATTTGGGCTCTTGGTTGTATTATTTATCAGTGTCTTTCTAGTTCGCCACCATTTCGATGTGGGTGAGTCGTTTGATTCAAATGTTGGCAGACATTTAATTATGGTGTTTACATAGTGTCCCTTTCCTTCAGCAGAAACTCTAATTTATTTTGTACCATCTGTCATACATGCAATGGGTTTTCTAATAAATGGGTTTACATGATTTTAAATGACTAGAAAGTTCAAGTAATGATTTATCTTCACTCTTCCAAATTCCATTATTGCAAAGGAAAGATAGAAAGTTTTAATTGTCATTGAGTCTTTAGACTGCAAGTGGAAAAGAATGTAGTATTATGTTAGAACACTTTGAGAGCTCAAACTAATTTCAGTCTTTATCTCTCACCAGCAATGAATACCAAACATTTCAGAGGATAGTCAAACTTGATTATGAATTTCCAGATGGATTTCATGAAGATGCAAAAGATTTAGTGAAAAGACTATTGGTATGTACACTCATTTGTGAGGAGTCATTTATACTGTATCGATGAAACAAATGCAAACAATAGATTCTATGGTTAGACCATGCTGAAACCCATCCGCATTAATTAAGAGAGTTAAAAGACCGCTAGGTAAAATAAACCAATGCAAGAAATTTAACTTACATTTATTTCACACAGTTAAATAAAAATGAAAAAATATATTGAGAGTTAGTTAACTATCATAAGAAGATTCATGTTCAAAATGAGAGTTTGATGGTTGATAAATGACCTGGAGTATTCATTCATGGTCTCTTAGAGTGTGAAGTGTTTCATCTTTATCTCAGCTAATGAGGAGAAATGCCTTGTGCTTCTTATCATATTGGATTGGATTGAATCAACTTCCCTTCATTATAAGCTTTTTCACTATTGCCAATTTCTTTTTCTCCAAAGGTCATTGAACCATCAGAGAGACTCGGAATGCGTCAACCAGAAGGTATGGAGGAATTGAAAAGGCATAGCTTTTTCCAAGGTGTAGACTGGGCTAATCTTCCCAATACTACACCTCCCACTCTTCTTCCGTATCTGCCAGCCACTGGAGACAATCCTGAGTTCTGGGGTGGACAGGAGCATAGAGTGAGAACAATTTTTTTGTCATATTGAATTTAACGAAAGCTTTGTTGTTATAATTTTGTGAGAATTGTTGCATGCTCTTTGCATGTAATTTCAGTGCATTACATTACATTGGCAGTTGCCAATCTAGATGGTAGGGGGAATTATTTCATCATATCACAGGATTTAATTTAAATGTTGTGGTTGCATAACTGCAGTTGGAGTCAATTTGCAATTTTCATTTAGACTTCTAGAGTAATAATACTTTTGTTAAGTTTTTAAATGTGCTTGCTTTTTCTCCCCTCCTAGTATGTTCCAAAATTGGTAAGCTTTGCATTAGCTGATATAGGTGTGCTAATATGAATTTATTCTTTGACTTAGATGCTAACAGTCTGAAGATTGTTATTTTTTTTTACCATCATGTATTCACAGTTACTTTTCTTTTTTTACTCTGGTTTGTGTTGTTAGTAACTCACTGTGTTATTCAACTCATCTTGACTCTGAACGCACTATGTGCCTTTATGGTATGCACATTTTTAAAATCACCTACAATTGTTTCACATTTGTATGGCTCAAATTTGTCCGCAGCTGTTTTGAATTTGTAAAAAATTCACTATTCTCTTGTATGTTGTGCTGCTTCCTCACATGAAAATATTTTCAGACCCTTTAAAATTGTTAAACAGGACCTGAAGACAGAAGTCAGTGTAGAGTGGAATATTTCTGATAAATTCAAGTTAGATCAAGGGCATTGAGTTTGATTTAGTCCAAGTTTCAGTATACTCATCCTCTGAATAAATGCTACTCTGAAGTTCAACAAGGGATCCCATTCCCCCTGCAGGGTTAGAAGCAAGGTTTTCAAACATACCTGTTCATATAACCCTTATTTCCCTACCTAATCTTATTTGATATTTTTATAATTACTTTACATCTGTTCAAGTAATTTTGTAACTTTGTAATTGCATTTTTTTTTAATTTATCCACTTAGATTTTCAACAATTTTTAGTTGTTGATACTAGATATACAACTAGCTAAGTAGATGCGGGAAGTAATGGAACTAGACATATGGTCAACTCACACAACATGAAAATGGTTTAGGAAGGCACATGTTTTTGAAAAATAAATATCATCATTATTGTTTGTTATTTTTGCTGTTGTTGTTTGTTTCTGTTTTGTTTTTGTGTTCTGTGTGTTTTAATTTGGGGGCGGGTTGGGGGGGGGGGTGCATCAGAAATCACATGCCTATATGGAAATGAAATGTATATTTAATTTCATTTTTAATCATTTTATTTCTCAACTTTTACCTTCAGACTGGTTTTGATGATCAGCGACTAGCAGAAATAATTACAGGGCAGTCAATTGAAGGCACCCAGTAAGTGAATTCAGATTCATTTAAAACAGTGATGAAGTTGAAAAAGTATGAAAATTTCATTTGTAAGCATAATTTTGTTGAACAAGTACCAGTTGTTAAAGGATTTAAATAGAAAGGATCTTTTAAAAAAAATATGTTGTAATAAGTAACAGAAAAAAGAATATTTTCTATCTCCTTTATTGAACCCTTAAATGTTAGAAGCTGTCGTTGAAATGGCATTATAAAAGTTACATGGCAAGCTCAAGTAAACTAAGGTTATGTATTTTGGCAACACTTCTATCACTAGACATTATTTGGTGTAAATGTTTTTGAATGGCATGAATAAAGTTAAGAGCAGTTTAAATGTAGCTTTTCATTTATTAAGTACGTCAATTATATTTTTTATAGGGGATAAAGTCGTTTGCGAAAAACGAAAGGTAGAAGACAATGTTTTAGGAGATAACAATTTTTACAGTCTTTAAATAAACTATTATACAATATTAAATAAATCAAATTTTAATCATTGCTCTTTTCAAAAGTAAATACCTAGAGGAGAGTTCATTCACCAAAAATAGGGAAAAGAAAATTTAAATTATTTGCTCTCTTTTCTTTTCTATTAAGTCATATCTTTTTTTATTATTTGTGAAAGGTCATCTGAACTTGAAATCGTCCCTGCAAAGAGTATGCATAAAATGGCAGAAGTTGAACAGCGAGAAAAGATGGCAAAGCAGAAGCTTGAAAATCCATTCCATCCATTTGTTGAGGACAACCTTATACTTCGCCAAGGATTTGTTGACAAACGAAAGGTAGATATCATTCAGATTGCTTTTGATCCTTTAACTCCCAAATGAGAGTTAAACCGACTACACCATCAGTTGCCCTGAATTCTGACAGACTGTCATGTCGTGCATCAACTCAAAGAACAGTTTGCTACCCAAAATTTTATGAGCCCCTCTAATCAGCCTATTGCGCCTTCCAATTTTTCTTCTAATGAATATTCTTGTGTTTGTGATTGTTTCTAATGGGGCCTTCGAAATTGTCTAGATGTCATGCATCAGATCTGATTCATTGTACTATAATCAAACCACTTAAACTCGTTTCGATTAATCATCTCGTGCACATGTCCAGTGATAAACAGAAAACAAAGAAATAATCTTTATTGTGCAAATTTAATTGGGAAAGCACTAATTGTGTAAACTGACAGAAAATGACAATTGCTGATGTTTGACCAACCATCAGGGTTATTAATAATAATTCACATTATTTTGAATGACCTCATCAGTTAATAAGATTTTGTATGTGATTTCAGAAGAGCCAGAAATCCTTATTTACAAATTGGTGAAGCTTTCTGACACCTTTGACTAAAACAGTGTTGCGTGAAAACTTGTTATACAAGTAATTCTCTTGTAAAGTACTTTGTATTGAGTGACTGAGTTTGCAGCCAATGTTGAGATGTAGTTATTAATATTATTATTTGATTATTATCAGTAGTAGTAGTACATTACATGTTGTATTTTTATATTATTATTATTATTGTGCCATCGGCAGATTATAAAAATGGGAGTTCTTCTGCATTGAAGTTCAAGTTAGCATAGAAGTAATTGATTTAGTAGTCTGTAGGAGCAAATAGGACCCTTGCTGATGAGATTTGAGGGTAACTTGTATGTCATCAGTAACGGCAGTGACTTTTCAACCCCATTAGTTCTAGGTCTATTACTCTCAAAGTGGGGTTTAAAATTATCTTCTGCCCTTGAATTACAATCCACAAATGCTTCATGAGGCCTAATTGATAGGGATTTTAACTTATTTTTGACTTTAAAAAATGAGTAGTTGTGACACAGATTTGGGGTTCACGTTTTGAGAATGGGTCATATATGAAGGAAAACTAGTCTTTCTTACCTAGAGGCCTAAGAGTGGTCATCATATTTATTGTACAACACAATTTTAATCCTGGAATAACATTTATAGGAAGAAAGTATATTTTCAGTTTTATATTTTTCACATCCATTCAATCTTATTTTCAGTATGAGATAAGTTTATTAAAGCTGATGATTTTTAGAATTGATCATAACAATGTTTATTTCTCTAAGGGGCTTTTCGCAAGGAAACGAATGTTGCTTTTAACAGAGGGACCTCATTTGTACTACGTTGATGCCCATAACAAGGTATTAAAAGGAGAAATTCCATGGTATGTATTTGTTCTTTAATGACAATGTTAAAGAGAGATTTGAATGATTTTTCCTATCTTAACATATCTGATACAGTCTTGACTGTTGTTTAAATGACATAAATTCCAGGGGAAATGCATTTTCCTCAAGAATAGAATGACAAATAAAATTAAGGTCTTTATGCTGTCTTTATGCCCACTATCACTCTCAATGCAGGCAGTCTTTCTTACTCCAACTTTGATAGTATTTGGTACTCTTTTACTCAGCTTTTTGGCCAATGAGATTATTAGTGGCCCTCCTCATGTAAGTGTAAGACAATTGCCACCTGTCTATGCCTCAGGCAACCAATGGCCGCCTTGACCTTACCTCCTTATTCCCATGCTCTCAGTCATTTGGTAGGCAGAATCCTGTATCAGTTGCAAATCATATGCATAGCTGCCAACCAGTACGTAAAAAACGTATTTAGTACGTATTTCATGCCTGAGTACGTAAATCTGTATTTACCCCAGAAAGTACGTATTCCAGAGTTTGACGTCCTTATTAATTTCTCGTTGTTCATCAAGTCCTGTTACACACATAAGGCTAAGGGAAGCAACCGAAAGAAAGAAAGCGGAAGGTACCTGTTGGTTTATCTGGCATCGGAGGCAGCCTAGATCAAGAATCTAGCCTAGATCTATGCCGCTAGCGATGCACTGACTTGCCTTCAGCTGGCTGGCTGGCTTGCTGTGCATAACCATTTTTTTTATGCGCAGCAGCGCAAGAACCGCCAACGATCGTGAATTTAATAAGATGATGAACAGGCGTCTTTTTGTCGAGGTTTCGACAATAGTGACCTTCCTTGCCACTGAAGTGTTGTGGGCAAAGAAAAAGTAGGCCAAGGCCCTACCGAGTACCATAAGGCCTTCTCAATACTTGTTCATGATCACTAAGTGAAGATCGTTGGTACCACGGCCAGTCTCTTGCCCCTTGCGATTGCATAAGGCATAGTGTAAAAGTTAAAACTAAAATGGGTTTGGGCCGTGTTCAGATTACAAGTGTTTAATCGTCTGTCGATGCTAGTGTCATTAAATATACTTGTAATAGGTTTCTCGTTAGTGCACTAACACTACAAGCAGTTGCTGCTTGGTCGATGCTAGCGTTGAGCGTTGATATATATCCCGATGTCGACGCTGAATGCTCGCACGGATGGGAATCCCCATGACCGCACAAGTGTGTTTGTGTGTGTGTGTGTGTGTGGGGGGGGGGGGGGGGGG
>JBCHJU010038637.1:0-11666 GCA_039654505.1 Plocamopherus imperialis | reverse complement strand
AGTAATATCCTAGGAAGCAAATACAGTTATAAAAATTGGTCCAATCACTAATAGATGATGAGGAGCGAAGGAGACTAGTCTAAAAGTTCTATACGGAGGTATCCAGGTATTACATAAAACAGAGATGCAATAATTATGTAGCCTAATGAGGAGGCCTGATCTAGATCTAAGCTCTAGATCTAGTTCAAATCTCAAATAGATCTAGATCTGGATCTTGCCTTGCTTCGGACAAGGATCGAATCTTTTTATTAGTTATTCTAAAACTTTTGAATGTGCGGCAAAAGAAAAGATTCCGCAACAGCGTTTGACTATTTGCTCTGCATATATTGGACTTATATAATGGCATACACACATTCCTCTCCTTCACACTGACATCGTGGACTAAATCAATTTTAATCCTTGATGACAAAGATTTTAGTATAAGGAAGCGTTTCTCCGAAGAAAATTCGATTGTGGACTTACTGAACTGCTTTTGAAAACCGAACGCAAGGTGTCAGATTACTGGAACTAAATAAACATGGAATGCCTTTAAGGAAACTGCGAGAACCTTAATGAAGGCAAAACTTGTTGCTGACTAGAGTCAAACGGTAATAGATCACGAAGAGCTTGATTCCATAGTGAGCCACCAAGATTTGTTTTGCTCAGAAATTGAGAAAAGCGGCTGAAGGGTGTCGGTCAGAGAAGTCAGATGGTAGCGGAAAGCACAAAGGGGACAAAGTGAGGAACGTCTTCGGTTACCGGAAGTGGAAAGATTATTACCCCTTCTCTCAGAAGAGAGCTTTCAAAACAAAAGCATTTGCAGTCGACAGTAAGAAATGTTGTGATACTGAATGTTAGCATGAAATATGATTATGTTTTTATGATTTAAGAAGAATTGCAAAAGTAATAGCTAGATGTTATAAGTATTTATGTATTTTTTTTTCCTTTTTTGCGTCAGAGTTGACGATCTTGTGGCAATTCTTTTGCTACGCCTGCCTTAGACGTCTATATGGGTAAAGGTAGTATGGATGCCCAGCCACACTTCATTAGTAACACTAGTCAGGAACTACATAATATTATGATGTACATGAACATGCGTATGTGTTTCGGAAACATTGTATGTGAGACTGGGTTTGTTTTTTCTCGAACTTGATGTATATTAAATTACATGTAGATCTACATTCGAAATATGAATTTATCAATACTAAATGTAATTATTCATATTTACTTTCGAAAGCTAAATGTCATTTTTCATAGGTGCATATTATTGTGTGTAGATGTACGTCTCAGAACACTTTTTATACTAAACATTGCCATCTGTTTTATGGGCATTGTTGGGGAAATGAAATCCTATAAATTGTGTGAATGTTTGAAACAGATTCAGCAATGGCTGAATTCTACACTTTATATTATATAGATATCAGATAATCTTCGTGTTAATTTTTTTAAAGAAATAAAATGGATTTACTCGACACATTTCATTGCCTTTTGCTTTAATTAATTGTTCTACCATGATCGCTTCGTGTGTCTTTTTCAGTTTGTTGTTCATTGCTGTGGTCCTTGACAAGGGGTTGGGTCGTGTCGCTTGCGTGTCATGATCGTCAGCAGATGGGATCCACATGGTGGGTCATTCGAGCGTGAGGGACGACGTTCAGTAGTCGTACATGGACTGTGGCTTTCGTTGACAGTTCTTGTTCTTTGTCTCCTATGAATCGTAGGTCTCCTGACTTGGGTGAAATAAATACATGTGCCTTGCCATGGCTTATTGGTATGCAGTTTATGGTGTCCCCTCTTAATAATATAATGAATTAGCGAGCTTTTAAAAACATACCAAAAGCATGCTTTTGAAAAAAAGATTACTTTCAAAATGACCCTACAACACCTAAGTATATGGAACAATAATCAAAATTTCATAACATACATAATGTGTTAGTTACAGCCGGTTCGTATTTGCCAAAGGTATTCCAAACGATGGTACATTTGAAATGCAAACAAAAACTACTTAAGTGCGTTGACACGAATATTCAGCTAACTGAGTTTGTCGTCTGTTCTGAAGACTAGGACCCATGTTCCCTATTAAGCGAGATAAACGTTTTCCATGTCAGCTCTTGTGTAAAGCTCTGAGGCAGCTCTTTGTGGAACAGCCTGGAACTCCAGCCGGAAGAAATGCGAGTTTTGGATTGCAAAGTGTAAATGAGTACTCGACTTTTGGCGATGTAATAGAGTGATGAGGCTGTGGAAGGCCTGCAGGTCCATACGTGATGCCCGGGAGACGGTGGCCTGCCTGGGATCCAATGTAACGCCGTGTAGACAGTCGTCAAGCTGATATCCATTAAATAAGGGATCGGCGACGTCTTGATTTGAAATTTCACCGAAGTCGTTTTTGTTGAGAGGCAAAGAGTTTTTCATGCACTTTGTAGCTAGTTTCAACGTTTGCCTGTGGATGTACGGATCAATGCATTGTCCACTCGCCAAAATTGAAATGACGCAATATAAGATTTTGGCTCCTGTTTGTTCAGTCACTTGTCTCTTTGGTCTGGTTTCTGCAGCCATGGACAGTTTGTTTTTCTCCTGGTGGTGGATTCACTGTCAGCTATGATAGGAGTCTTCCTAAGAGGTAAAAGTAAATTTGATACAAAGAATCAAATATTATTCAAATCCTGAACAACAAGTCCGGGGGAATATTAGCAACAGCATCATATGTCGATCAGTGTGAGAAATCGTCTATGGGAAAACAAATATAATATTTTACCATGTACAGTTTACCATGTAAACTAAATCTCTGTATTAGAGGCCAATTAAGCTTGTCAATTAAACAGTATGGAAGTCAACTCAATTCCAGATCCTTGGAATAATTTCTTTCTTACTGGAGGAATCCCAATTTTTAAATTGTTAAAATGTTCCAACATGAGAAAAAATAGCAATAGAAACAAAGAATATGTATCAGGATTAAGATATCTGCAAAGAGTAATAATAACAATGACCTTTATTGTCCAGCAATGAGAGCATTTACAGTCATCGTGAAACACACGCACACACACACTCACGCATGTACGAACACACATAAACACACACATGCATATGTTGAATATCCTCATTGCGAACATTGCATATTTGTGTAATTCTTGATCGAATTAATTTGATCGTTTAATTTGGTATCAGTTAACAGCGTACCAGTGTATGATGACCACTATAATTTATGGTAGGAATTCTCTTAGCGTTCAGATTTATGATTGTATTCCATATTTTCTGTTGAGTTACTTCAATTTACTTGAAAGGTTTGATCCACCAGTAAAGGTTACTTCAAAGTCCCAATCAAATGTGAATAAAACGTGGCCCTTCCTCTCGCATTATTTTATCATATTACTCATGGACTCATCAAGGGGTGTTTGGAACATTAGCCTAAATATTTCTGCATTTTAGCTTTCTTATTCTTACTATTCCAATTCCCATAATCACAATCAACTGAAAATTTAAGCCTCTGGGACCGGAATGGTCTGGGTCTTGTAGCTATTATTTGGCAGAATCAAGTGATTTCGTTATCTGAAAATATTTTATGCCGACGAAGTTATTTATGACTTCTTTTGTCGATGCTTGATTTCTTTTTCTAGCAAAAGATGGCTTTCAAAATGTTGCTATAAGAAAAATGTCAACCTTTTTTAAACCGTTATATCTCCGGACAGTTTGCTTAAACTTTTGTAAACTTGCATTCAATATAAAGAAAAAAACCTTCTTCTATCCTGTAATGTATCATTTATTGACCTTATGTCTCCGATAGTGGATTAAATCCACTTATACCAAACTGAATTTAATTTTGGACGCGTGTTTGTTAATGTAGACTGACGGAATGATGGCAGTTCAATTCAAACAATTACGTCACTGTCAATAATGAATCAACGTCGAACTGCAATATTCTGGTTGACATGACTTCAGAAGCTCTGTGTAGGAAGATCATACACGTAGCAAAAGTATCATCGAAGCGATCGATTTAAACGCTCTTCTTCTTAATCGCCATCCATGGCTGTTTCCCTTCAGTCGATGGGGTCTAATTGTATGAATGTTTTTGCCTACAGCAACTTTTAAGGCCAATGTATATTTGTTTGACATTTAGATTTGCGCAAGTAAAAAATCGTACCAACAAAAATTTGTGATGTCTTTGAAAGCATTGAACGAAATCTAAGTCGTCATTTACAAAATCTATGAAGAAGATCAGCATCATGATTGTTGCAATTTGGGATGTGCAAATAACGGCTATCTAGAACATTTTGCACAAACGGTTTTTTGATTGATGCAAATGGTGCAATCATGATATTACGAAAAAATGGGTAATTTTTAAATGAATAAATCGATGTCATTGAAGCGGTTCGGGCATTCATTTAGGGAAAAAAGCACATTGATGAAATTAACCTTCTTCGCCTACGGTACTTAAACATTTATCAATGTTGGTACTGTCGATTTTACTTGTTTCAATTCAATTAAACCTCTACCACCATCACCCCCCACCGACCCCCCCCCCCCACATACACACACACCGCACACACACCTTTACTTTGCAAAGAATAATTGGTTCTTTCTATCATAAGAATGCTTTCAGACAAATTAAAATAGACCATAATTGTGTATAATTTTCTTCAGCAAAAGGCCTGCATCTTTCTGGTTCGATATGATACTTGAGTTAATAGTTAACACTGATATGCACGGCTAGCCGTGGTCTCAGTCTTCAGAGCAACTGATACCATCGATGAACATATCAGTCTCGTTAACGGGCGAAAAAATAACTGCATCTGGTATTTTGACATCGGCTTTGCAGATATAAGTTTATGTTATGAACAGCTTGTGTGGTTGTATTTTACTGCGATTTGAAGCTTATTTCACAATCTGAAAGTAGGCTTACAGTGGAAATATGAATCTAAATGCCTAACTGCACTTGAAGCTGGCTTTGTAAATGTTAAAGAACCAGACCTCGTGTGATCACTTTTCATATTAAATTCCTTGAGTCGTAACAAAGCCTATCCATCCTTTGCTTTGTATTATTCACAATGATTACTTAGTCACTACACTTTCAGCTCCATGAAATAAGAAAATGGGTTCGACAGCAACATAATTGTCAATCCTACAAATAGGTGTAGAAGTGCGTCACATGAACACTTAATATTGACTTGATAGTACTTGCGATGTCTCTAGTCTTGTCGAGTCGCCACTGATATTTCCAGTTCTCATACAGTTTTTTTCCATTTCTGTTCATCCTTGGGCATGCCTCATGTTGTTAGGGGTGTTTTTCGAAAATCACATTATGACCACTATCATTAACATCAACGTTATTATTTTTGTTACTAGTAATGTGTTTCCACTGTGCCTTCAAAAAACGTTAAAGCATTTATATGGCTCTGTATCCCTGTTGTAAACAATCTGAAAGCGCTCTACAATACATTTACCCTAACAGGCATGCCCAACGTGGAACATACAGTAAAGTGCAGCCAATTTGGCGCAACAGTACCAGCTATTGCCAGGTACCCATTTGACATCTGGGTCGTGTCAAGCAATCGGTGTAAATCTTTATGCTTAAGGAAAAAATGCAACAGTTACTGGCAGGAATCGAACCCCAGATCTCTTGGTCTCAAGCCCAAAGCTCTATCAATTGAGCCACTATGCCATTAAGCTAAGGTTCATAATAATATGCTAAGTGGTAGTCTTATTCTAAAGGTCATTTTATTTTAGCCAGTTGTCTTAAGGAAGACATTGTGGATGTCGTTAATGCCAGGGAACGCCAAACGGGTCTATTTTACGCAATTCTTATCAGGGTGGGGATGTCCAACTCAGTTCATTCTTCAATGTTGTCCATCCAGCAATTCGCCTGTCGCCCGCATCTTCTCCCTCCTTCCTAGGTCCCTTGAGGAACTGTCTTGGATATGCTATTGTGACGAGTGAAGGCTCCAAAACATGACAACTTCCTTCTTTCCTTGAAGTCCTGTCCACGTTGTCCCTTTGGCACGAACAAAGTCATTGGACCGGGTCTTTTCAGGGAATCCCTAGCATGCGTCTTTGGCATTTGGTTTCAAACGCTTGAATTGTTCTAGATGTCTCAGCGGTCAAAGTCCAGCTCTCGCAGGCGTAAAGAAGGATTTGCAGGACCACAGTTTTAAACAGTGTCATATTTGTTAGGAGCCTGATTTCTACTCTGATTCAAATGCTGTTTAGTTTGTCAAACTAGATGTTGTGACGCAAGTCGTGTTTCAGACACCTACGGCAGTATACATGTAGTGTCAACAAATAAGAGACTTACTTAAATACTGCGGTGCCCTAACAATACAATCTCCCATTCAAGATTTTTACGCCCTATGTTTTCTCCTCACATTCCCCGCCGACAAACTATAAATCTTTTCTTATGCATCAGACACAGGGCATTTATCATTAACAGCCATTTCCCTCTCGAGCACAAGAATGAATGAAACAAATAACGGTGATTCCACTGAAGTGGTCATATGGACAAATTTAACCAATCAAACGTTGCCGAAAATTGACGGGATTCTCTCTCAAGGGCTAAGTGAGATAGTCTCGCCAGAGTTGTACATCGTTCTCAATGAAATCATTGCCGTTGTCACAATAATCATAGCTCTGATTGGTGCCATCAATAACGTTATAAACATCAAGACTTTCCTGTTGATTGGGGTAGAGGATGGAGTGACAGTAACGTTTTTGGTTCTGTCAATCTCCGATGTTCTTTACACGCTTAACACCTTCGTCCAATCAGGATGCAGCATATTGTCGTCCTATGAAGAAAGACAAGGCAGCGTGAAATTTATAGTGGACCCTTTCGCAATCGTTTTCTTCTGCATCAATATTGGAGCGCTTTTTACCATTGTCACCACCTTAACCACTACCTATCTGGCCGTTGTGCGATGCCTGTGCGTGGCCAGGCCTTTACAATTCAAAATGATGTTCACACGATTCAAGAGCACCGTGGTCCTTGTCTCCTTTTGCATAATTACCTTCGTCGCACACTTACCTCTCTTCTCACAGATGGGAATGACCACACTGTTTGACCCAGATTTAAACGACATTCGAATAGTTCTCTGGCTTTCTGCTAATCGAGAAAGAGTCAAAGTCATCACTAGGATGATATTTATGACTTACGTCCGTTTTATCGGTCAAGTCATCGTCGTCGTTTGTATTGTTGTCATGGCAACCAAACTTAGAAAATCCGTCCAATTTCGTCAAAGGAATGCCGATGGACAGACGAATGATGACGTCCAGAAACTGAGTGGCAAGGAGCGTAGTGTCGTCGTACAAGTTGTCGCCATCTGTACCGTCTCTACGATATGCAGTCTATCCCACATGCTTTTGACACTTATCAAACCCTTTGATCCAAATTTTGACATGGGGAGGCTGCAGGAAAACTTTTATTTGATTATGGTTCAAATTGCATACTTATTAGACAGTGTAAATTCAAGCGTTAACTTTTTCATCTATTACAAGTACAATTCAAAGTTCCATAGGCTTTGGTCGTCTTGTGGAGGCAAAAGTAAGTGATGCTACATGGACTGCCAACACAGTCAGTTTGTTCATTTGTCAGTCAATAAAGGGTTAATGCCGGGAACATCTACCTTCAGACGGGAAGATTTTGCTGCTCATTGCAGTCCTGACGTTATGTTCCTTGGACAGCATACACCATACACATACACCAACTGGGGATGAACTTGGCTCAATCAAAATACAGTGACAAAAGTCATGTATCGGTCAAAGAGAAATCGACACCATGATGAAAACATTTTAACTCAAATTTACGGATGATCTCCACCTTCTGAGCATTTGTGTACACAGGTCAGGTGCACAAGTCTACTGTTTGAGCCACCCAAAATATGTTGACACCTGCTTGAAATTAGTGTAAATTTGCGCAGGTGTATGTCTAAGTGTGAGGACAACTGGCCTATTTGAAAGTGGATTACAATTAGAATTATAATAATGACCATTTGTTAGGCGCATTTTCCTAATGCAATAACTGAAAGTGTTGCGTCTACTTTTCATCTCCAAGATATAAGTAAAGGTTGCACTGAGGCAGATAGAAAGGCATTTGAATGAAAACAAACTGCAATCCAGCCTGACTTACTCAATGCTGTTGAAGATGCTAATATTTCTGTACTAGCTTGGTTAGATCTTTCAGTATAGGATTAGACACGTAAGATCACAATATTCTTTTGAAATGCTTTGAAGTATCGTTTGGTATCAAGGCACGGCCCTGGATTGGATAACTTCATACATTAGTAACAGAAGGCAAGTTGTATCATCCAGTGGTAAGTAAGGGCAACCTTCTCATCTCAATTTTGGTGCACGCCAAGGTTCAGTTCTGGAACCTATCCTTTTCCTCTAGCATTCACAAAGAGAACAAAATATTAATATGATTTCAGCTGCCATATTATGTAATTTCATGATACTCGGCGTATAAATCTGTAGAAAATGTGCAACTGTCTTCATATCTTTAGAATGTGTCTCAAAAATCTCTTGAAGGATGACATCCAATAAACTTAAGTTAAATGAGGATATAACAGAAGTGATGTCTGTAGGAAGCACATCTAAACTTGAAGCTGCTAAGGTAAAATGTGATAGGATACGTGGTGAAGACACTTCCTGCTTAGAGAAAGTCAGAAACCCAGGGATAATCATAGACTCGTATTTGTCCATGCAAGATCACGTTTCCCGCTTGAGAAAAGTTTGCTTCGAAGAATTAAAGAGAATTGCTCGAAAATCCATCAACAGATTGGTATGCTCATTTGATTTGTCAATATTATACTACTGCAATTCTCTACTCGTTGATCTACCGTAGACACAAATCAATAAATTGCAGCAAATACGAAACAATGCAACCAGATTCATGATGAAACTTTCAAAAGAGAGAACACCAATTCTGAAACAGCTACAATGGCTCCCGGTAAAATCACAAATGGACTACAAAGCGCCACAATTACATATCAATGTCTACACGAAGCATATTTCCCCATTTACAACAACAACAAAAAACACACACAAAAAACAAAGGTAACATTTTAACATTTTTGACCAAAAGACCACGGGCCAAAGTTGTTGATATTTGGAACATTTTGCCGCACAAAGTCCACTTTCCAGAGGCTTTTAAAATTTTCAAATCTATTCCAAAAATGCACTATTTCCGAAAACATTTCTATGTTATGATCTATTGATGCTTTTGTCCTCTTTGTATTGTTGATACCTATAATGATTGAGCTCTCTGGAGGCAAGGTGCAATATAAATTTGCAAATTATTATTTCTTTTAAAATATAGAAAACAAAAGGAGTGCTACGACTCACAACGTAACTTATACATTACAATGACGAACTTTAACTTTGCTATAAATAGCATTATAAAATGAAATTCACGGACAAGCTGATGAAAACATATTATTGATTGTTCTTATTATTACAAATGTAAAAGGGCAAGGTGGGTATTAAAAGCGAATGTCCTTGTCAAAGCTAAACATTGCTGGTCTCTAAAACATATGTGTTTTGAGTATATTCTTAAACTTTCAAGGGACAGGGCTTGTATGCAACGCTCGTTCAGACCATTCCATAGTTTGGGCACTCCCACAGACAAGCTATTTTACCCAGACAGATAAAAGTGTGTTGTTTATAAAGTGGATTTAAATTGCTGGATCTTGAAAATCTAAGATTTCTATAGGGTGATAAATGCTCAGATAGGTAAAGTGGAACTTCATTACACATGACTGTCTAAATGTCAATAAGCTAGTAGCAGTGTCTTAAAACCGACTCTATCCTTCAAAGGTAAACAAAATAACTTTCTGAGGGATTCTGTGATTCACGTTTCTTTTTTGTCATGATGATTTCTTTGGCTGCATGGTTTTGAATTTTCTGAAGCCTATGAATTGTTTCTATTCGTTTGCCAAGTAAAAAAGAATTAAAATTATTAATTCTACTGGTTACCAAGGCATTAACTAAGACTTTCGTTGTGTCTTCATCAATTGTCGATCTAATCCGGCTTATAATGCTGTTTAAATGGAACAATACTGACGAACGATGCATATGTTGTGTTTCATAAAGAGGCAAGAAGCGAAATTAACTCCGACACACACATACACACAAACACACACACACACACACGCACACATATGTTTCTTTAGATTTCGATACCTTATGGAGTATCTTCATATCAGAGTTAATAAAAACAGCCGAAACTGTCTGGTTTGCGGACCTTGATAACGTCAGGCTCCAAGACAAACGTCAATACAGGCCGGTAGTCTTGGGGCCACTGGATCCCCCCTCCCTACCCCCCCCCCCCTCTTTCGGAATTGCATATGGATGTGCTTTTCTAAGACATGTAATCTGACGACTACGCATAAAAAGGTTTTCGCAAAAAGTTTGAAGAGTTATGGCCCTTGAAAGGTCATCAAGAGCATTTTCCTAACCCGACACGTTTTGGCCTCTACCATCGTTATGGAAATTCAAATTCGGACTTGTAATAGCTTAAAATGATCAGAAGAGAATTGCCATTCATTTGATATACATGAGGATGACAAAGTCAGTGTTAAACAGCCAGTTAAGGTAAACTGTCAAGAAAAAATAATTTTCGGCGTTGACTTTTGTTTAAAAAAAAAGCAATAAAACCCGTGAATTGATGATACATGCATTTAAAAACTGACCCTAATATTATCTACCTTTCATATGTTGCAACAATTTTTTCGCTAGACCGTGTACCTTAATTTATACAAATTTTTCTCCAGCCCGAACCCAATTCTAATTTCAAGCATTTTAGTCAGACTCTTGCATTGCATCTTCTTTTGTTAGTCCATTGGCTGCTGGTCGATAACCGCCCCTTCCTCCGCATTCCCTTGGGACTTTTTGGGACTAAGTTTATTTGTCAGTAGATCTTGTGAGGACCTCAGAAAAAAAAAAGTTTACACAAAGAAAGTTGCACGTTCAAGAGTTTTAGTCCTTGAAAGGCGATCAAGTGCATTTGTTTCCAAACCGACACGTTTTTCCCTCTAACATCGTTATGAAAATTCCAAGTCGGACGTTTAATAGCCCAAAATGTTCAGAAAAAATTGCCTTTCATTTGATATATTAATGGCATGACGCAATGAGTGTAACACAAACAGTTGATGTAAAACTGTAAAGAAAAGATAATATTCGGCGTAAATATTTGTTTTTGAAATTCTAAAAAATAATTTTTTTGAAATAATCAAGCCTAAAAATTGATGATTCTTGCCTTTAAAACCTGACCCTATAATCTGGCTTTCAAATGTTACAACTCTATTTTCTCTAGACCTATACTTAATTTTATACAATTTCTTTTTTTATCTGACTTCATTCCCATATTAATTTTAAGCAATTTAGTCCGAAGAAGAAGAAGATGTTGAAATGAAACTTAATTCATGAATTATAAGGTCACAGGCCTTAATAAATAACGGTTTCTTAAATCAAAAGTAGATGGTCTTTGTATTTCTACTTTTATCATAGTTTCTACATAATGTAACATTATGCAAGCACATAATACATTATGTTGTTTTTGGTTTTTTTGTTTGTTTGTTTTTTCTTTTTGTTTTGTTTTGTTTGCTTGTTTTTTTCTTCATCGTTTAGTTAAATGACCAAAATACTTATTTTCATAAATTATGTTTTACAATTATCATTGGGTAAAGACAAGTCTTAGTATTCTTCCCCTG
>JBCHJU010038526.1:0-11667 GCA_039654505.1 Plocamopherus imperialis | reverse complement strand
TCTCTCTCTCTCTCTCTCTCTCTCTCTCTCTCTCTCTCTCTCTCTCACACACACACACACACACACTCTCTCTCTCTTTCTCTTTCTCTCTCTCTCTTTATCTATCTATCTATCTATCTATCTATCTATATATCTCTTTCTCTGTCTCTCTCTTCTCTCTCTGTCTCTGTGTCTCCCATTACTCTCTCTCCCTCTCTCTCTCTCTCTCCCTCTCCCCCCTCTCCCTCTCTCAAACACACACATTCTCACACTCACACACATACACACACGCACACTCACATAGACACGCACACACGAAATAGAATATTATTATCCGTCGGTTATCTTTTCTTCACATGTATTTGCATTACTCAGATGAACATTGGAAACGAGTACGTAATGCAGTGAGCCCAGCGTTTAGTGCTGGCAAACTCAAGCGCATGTTTGCCCATATAGAAGAAAGCTCTCGCATCCTCCAGTCCAATCTGAAAAAGAGTTGCAAGGAAGGGAAAAATGTAGAACTTAAAGAAGTTATTTCATGCTACAGCATGGATGTTATTGCTAGTGCGGGCTTTGGAGTCAAGGTTGATTCTATGAATAACAAGTAAGCAGAAAGTAACTTAATTAGTACCGGTATCTGTGGTCATTATGTAAAAAGAGAAATTAACTTACTGCTTCATGTCTGAATTAATTATTCTGAAATATCATTGTAAGACTTCTCATAAGAACCTTGATGATTTTTGTTCGGATGTAAAGATACGTTTTGTTTCAAGACACTTCTTCTTGTCCAATACAATGTACTTTTTTACAAAAAATTTAAAATGCAAGCATTCAGAAATGAAATCTTTTTGAATACTGATGAAGGCACACATTGGTTATGAAGTGTTCATCTTTTTATATTTGTCAAACAGGAACAATGACTTTGTAACACAAGCTAAAACCATTATCAATGGTTTTAGTGGCAAGGGAATAGCACTGGCTTTAGTCTTCCCATCACTAATTCCAATACTAGAAAAGATTGGTATAGAAGCACTTCCCATCAAACCAGCCAGGTATTTTTCTTCCTTTGTGCATCAAGCAATGGCCACTCGACAGAATGAGGAGACTAAAAGGCAAGATTTTCTCCAGCTGATGATTGATGCATTAGAAAGACCAGCAGATGCAAATTCAGAAACAGGGCAAAATGGGCAGAAAAAGTTAACCCATTCTGATATACAGGTACTTGCTAATTTTTTAAAAGGGAAAGTTAATGGTCATTTAGTGAACTTACTCTTTCATCACTTCATTTTTACAATGTTATCATGAAGTTTTAATATCATCAGTACTTAAAGCATTACAGAGACAAACTTAATGCTAGAATTAAGGACATGCAATGCTATATTTATTTTTTAACTTTCAAATGTTATTATAACAATATCATAAGTAACATTTCCTTTGCCCTTCTCCTCTCCTTCGTCCACCTCTCCTTCTTACTCGTCACCATCTCATCCTTCTCTTTTTCCTTCTTCTCATCTTTAATGATGGTAAGAGTAATAAATAACAATGATGATAAGATCTTTATATTGTTGATTATAATACATAATATAGTAATCATAACTATGATATACATGTAGTGAGAGCATGAATATTACGGTGATCCCACGAATGAAAATACATTGTAAAGAATAGCAATGGCCAAAGAGGGATGCAGAAATGTCTCATTTTTTATGTTAACAGTGGTGTTCCGCACTCAATGGCAAGGCCTCAAATTTGAATACTTACGTGCTTGGTAACCATGGCTTGAAAGTTGTTTTTCTTTTCAATTCATTTTTTTTCTTTTTTAGTCTTTGGGAAAAGTAGACATATGCAGACAAATATTTCTTCACCTAAGCATTGAATTTTTTTTACGAGAATAAAAGTTGTTTTCTATTTTCACATTGATAAGAATCGGTAACAAAGTCTCTTTCTTCACCAGGGCACAGCTCTCATCTTTATTTTGGCTGGCTATGACACAGTAGCCACAACGATGTCATTCGCCTTGTTCCTTCTGGCTCACCACCCTGAATGCATAGAGAAAATCCAAGAGGAACTTGACAGAGTTTTGGATGGAAAGTTTCCATCTTATGAAAAAGTTTCTGAGCTGACCTACTTGGATATGTGTTTTAATGAAGCTTTGAGAATGTTTCCGCCTGCTTTCGTACTGGACAGGCACTGCAATGAAGAATGCACCATTGGCGGGATTCACATACCAAAGGATTCCTATGTGAGTATCTATTTATTAATCAAAATAATGTACTGTTTATATTCAATCATATGATAAAATTGGTTGTGATCTCTTCCTCCCGCTCCTTCCTGACATTTTCAACTTCCTTTTTTTAGGACTGTTACTCATTTACATTGTCAACTCCTTTCCAAACTCTAAATACTTGATGTCATCCTCTATATAGGTAAGACTAATCATTTCCTTGAGACAAAGAGTCCCTGATATTGTGGGCGGTATAATTATAACTTGACGCGCGCACTCTTCAAGTTCGTCAAGATTCTGTGGTTTTGTCCGATAGACTAGATCTAACTCTTTTGCCCAGCCCGATAGAAAAAGTCCGCACGATTTCAGGTCAGGCCTTCGCTCGGGCAAATTCACGAGGCCCTTGTACTTGTCTGCCTAGCCAGCGCCATTGAAGTTACTCATGCAGCCAATTTCAAACTGGTCGAGGAGAGTGGTGAGGTGAGCCATCCTCCATGAATATCAACTGGCTGTAATTTTTCTAGGAATATTATGACATACCAGACATCCTCTTGGAGCATCTCTTGACTCCACTTCCCTTGTACACCAACAACAACCTCAAATCGAGCAGCTACTTGAGCTCTTTCTGAATTTCGAGCTCTTCACATAAAAACATAACAGTGTGGTTCTTAATTTGTGTTATAATGCATGCGAAACAAAAGATAATGGCAATAACCATTACACGTATCTGGCCTACACCCTAAAGATTAAATTATTACTAAAATAAAGAGAATTGAACAACACTTAAAGAAACTATGAGCCATTTCCATGATGTACTTTTCAACCACCCTGTATATATTATGCTTCAGGCAGTAATTTTTGCGCATCACTGCAGATCTACTCAGTCACTTGAAAATTACAGAAACGATTTTTCAGAAAACAATAAACATCAGAGTAGCGACATGACCCCTATTCATTAAAAAAAACAAAAAAAAAACAAATGGCATGGCTCTATCATCAGATCTTTGAGATGAAATTCACTCAAATAACCTCTCATCTTTGCAAACTAGATTTGTAGCTAAAATAGTCCCACTGTTTCAGGAGAGGTAACTTTTTAATAAATACAATACATTTTTTAAAGTTCATGTTAAGCCACAATTTTGAATAAAAGGGAAAAAATAATGAAAATGTATTAAGCAATTTCATTGAAACATAAATAAATAAAAAATGAATATGACAAATGCGCAGAATATTAAATATGATAATAAATATGAAGAATATTGAAAACCGGGAGAACTATAATATGTAGGAGTACTCAACGTTTTCATAGCACGCCGATTAAGCCAAAACCATCCAACCTCATTTCAGTGACGAGGTCCACTGGCAGTGGTAACCTAGGGCCAAGGCCTATAATTTGTCGATGCTTCATAGGCCTACGTCAATCAAGCCTATCCCGTCCGCTCTTTCTCCATCGCTCCCCCCCCCCCCACATACACACCCGTAGCCAACTAACCGTACGTAGAAGGGGCGGATCAACTTATATATACATGTACATATAATACATATATTTATATATATATATATAATATCTGATTGTAATTTTTTTTTATTCCCACCAGGTGATGTTTCCTGTTTACGCCATTCATCATGATCCTAAATTATGGCCTGAGCCAGAGAAATTCGACCCAGAAAGATTCTCCCCAGCAAACAAGGAAGGACGGCATCCATTTGCCCATATGCCTTTTGGCCATGTGAGTAAAGCCATTACACAAAGTTGTTGTTTTTTGTTTTTTTTTAGTTTCTCGTTACTTATATTTTGACTTATTTTTGTTGCTAACATATTTGCAACAAACACAAAATATAGTGATATGATTCATAAAAGAAAATTTGATTCATGTCCTCGTTCCCAAAGAACATTGTATGGTTTATCATTATTGATTGACTAGTAACTAGTAGCTAAATATCAATCTAACTAAACAATACCAACGATGTCAAAGGAGAAAGAGGATATTGATCATTGTAACAATGGAAACAAAATAAGCGATTAAGAACATGCAGATAAGACATCATAAATAACAAGTATAACCTGTTTACCAATTGCAACTCACTGAAACATGGCATTTTTTTTTCAAGCACTCTTGAAATATGGAAGCAATATAAAAACGTAAAGAAAACTCGAAACATAGCAGCTTACCGAAAATACGTAAATGAAAGTATCTAAGATGACTCAACTAAAAGCCTGTGGAGACTGATCGAAAGCAGGAATTGCCTTACATTTAGACTTGCACCTTTGGAAATCGGGAAATCAGCCTTTACACTGAGTAAAGACTAAGCCAACTCATGGAAAAACAATTCTGGTCAGTCTTCGCATCTGAAAATGAAAATGTGTCTGAGTACGATGAATCAGACGATGACATGAAATTACTGTCTATGAAGGAGTAGACTATTAGCAAATTTATAACCCCAAAAGGCTACTGATATTGACAAAATACTAACTTGCTTGCTCAAGCTTGTGGCAAAAGAAATAGCCCCAGAACTGACAAAACTTTTTAAAACTTTGTCTGAACATCGGAATCATACCGAAAATATCTAAATATACCATTGCCCGACCAATCTTCAAGTTCAATTTCCCTCGTCTATATCTACTGCAAAATGCTCAAACACATCGTGAGATTTTCCATAACGGAGCACGTCGAAAAGAATAACCTGCTGGGCTAGGCCCAGCATGGATTCCTCAAGCAGATGCCATGTAACACACACAACTGATAGAAATCCTCCATAATCTCGCTTCTTCCATTGACAAAGGTAGGCAGACTGACGGCATACCACTTGACTTTGCAAAAGCATTAAGTTATGATATTACACCACTATAACATGTGGAATCACTTCATATAAAATAAGTAGATCCACTTACTTCCTGTCTTGACCATGCCTTGTGCCTGAACTGCATGTAGATCTACAATAAAAGTCGATCTTACTTTATACCTGTCTTCCCCTCTATCATTGAATGTCATGTATTTGAATGTCATGTGAACCCAAGTATCACAACAATAAGATTTCTCACCAGAAACGTATCGCCAGATCACATAACATCGGCATGAGAAACAACGTCCTCCGATGGATTTCATAATTTCTTTGCGATCGAACTCTGCTAGTTGTAGAAGGAAAAACATCAGGCATGTGCTAAATGACATCTGGCATACCCCAAGGCTCTGTTCTTGGCCCAACACTATATCTCGGGTGGTCCCAAAAATGGCGTTCGATATTGGACAGCAATAACATATAAATCATCCGACAAAAAGTATTGAAAATTCACTAATTTAAGGAACGGTTTCATTTGTCAATGCATACCAAATTTCACAAGAATCCATTGAGTAGTTTTCAAATACATTTAATCCACTTTCAATTTAATGTTCTTTGAAAAATGAATATAATATCGAAATGAAAATTTGTACACGTTCGTACTATTAAATAGCACAAACGTTTGCCAATTTTCTTTTCGATATTTTTTTTTCTTTGACTTTGACAACTTTTTGGCTTCATTCTTCAAGTGATCAGTTGAGCCACCGCTTTAAGCGATACTGCTTCTCTATGGTGATGTCTTGCCAACACTGTTTACTTTCTCTTTTAAGTCCTTTTCTGACAAAGGAGTGAGTCGATTTATATAAAAGTTTTCCCGATAGTGAATTCCAAACGGATTTGTCCAATGGGTTCAAAATCAGGGGTGGTCATTCATTTAAAAATGAAATTGATACTGTTGTCTCTGTTGGCATTTTTTGTGGCTAACTTTGGTCTACCACGTCCAACATTTCTAGCAGATGACCTTTGTCTCGAATCTTCTTAATCAATTTGTTTATAGAACTTTTGTTCCAGTTTTTGTTTAGGAGCTCTTGAACAATGTTTAACGTGAACCGCCTTTACTTTAAATAAAGTCTATTGCTAATTTGTCTGCTTGGCTCGAAACCATGTTTATTTTTTTATCTAGATCTAGATCTTAATCTAAATCTAGAGTTAAGATCTCAAACTATGGGTGTTGACCTACGATTCAGGTTTGATCTTTGAAGAATGCGATACAATCAGATAGAACAAAAGTTTACAGACAAATTTGTATCAAAAGATGGAAAATACAATTATTGTTCGACCTTTTTTCATAAATGTTCTGTAACAGAAAATAAATGTGGGTATCGAAGTGTGAACGTTTCATTAACAAGTACCATCCATGACATTCTTACTATGATATGAGCCAGTGAGCGTGATAAATCCGCCGATATTTGGTCCATTGATAGCATCGTACTTAAATTTCGATCACGTCTTTATTTTTCATGTATCTATATAATATTTGTCATACTAACGTAAAAATAATTTCTCTAGACTTTCACAAATTTCCAATGTTTTCGGTACCCGGGATAAGGAAATAGTGAGCACCAAAGTCGCTACGCCGTTTTTGATTTGTTTTGTTTTATTTGTTGTTGTCTTTGGTTTTTGTTTGTTTGGACTCCTTTGCAGACAACATTATATAAACAGGCATATTTCAGCATCTAAAAATTGCGAAGCTATAAATGATGACCTGGGAAAAAGTCAGGAATGGGAAACTAGATGAAATTCAACGTACGCGTCGCAAAAATGCTTCAAGAGAGTGGAAGCAAAGACGCTATATATAAATATAAGACAGGACAGGTCTTTCCTTTATAAATTAGCATGTTCATCGGTGGTGCGCACTAGCCTCTAGGGAGCGCTAGGTAAACGCAATTGTGTTAAGTTTAATTAAGTCCCCTTTCCAGTACGCACGCGACTTGCTCTCTCTTATAATATTAATAATAATGAAAAATTACGATGTACTTAGCTCGCCCTAACGGCTAAAGCGGACCAGAAATAAACGCAAAAATAGCCAGCTTTCCTGTCTTATCCCTATACTGTCTTTGGTGGAAGGCACTGCGTTTGTAATTTGGACAGACAGGTGTGAGAAGTGAGTGAAACGAATGCACCAACCCAGTGGATTGTTTTCGCTTTCGGTTCACAACGCATGTTCAAGATGGAACCTTATGTATTGACCACGCTTCTCCTGCTCCTGCTAAAGAAAAGAAAATCTTACCGGCAACGTCCTTATTGGGTGCATCATCTTTTTCAACGGAGACAAACATTTTCATTTGGGGAATATCACTATCTTCTTGAAGAAGTCTTCAATGGTGAGATCAAATGTATCTCGTATTTAAGAATGAAAGCGTCCTCGGTTTTGTCGTATAAAGCTGTCTCTCTGATGCTGATGCAATTAATTTTTCTTCCATCTTGCACAGCTCACAATGCGCCAAGGCTTCTCGGCCTAGTCGTTCGTCTAGATCTAGACAAGATTATATTAATTATAGCCTTGTTGTGTCGTCAACCTTGACCTCAATGAAATTGTGAATGAAAAACGGGAGGAATTGTAATGCGGCACTTGTACCGTTTCACTGTGAATCTGACACGGTCGCGATGAGAAAACGACGAGAAAGTGATGGGAACAAGGATGAGGCAAGGGGTTTGATTAAAGCACAATGAAATAGATCTGAACCATTAGATCTAGACAATTTCAATGAGCCCCATGGAGAATAATTACAAACACAGAGGGAAGAATTTTTAAAGAAAAATAAAAAAGAAAATTTTGGATCCACTGGGACTTGACCAAGACGATATACTCCTTAAAATCATTGTGTGAGAAAGTGATCACTGCGTGCGCAAATTGTCATTATCCCAGTCTCTGGGGGAGAACATGATAAGTTGAGAGGAATGTGAAGGCACTGCGTTTGGGGCCTAACCCGCAGAGCAGTGCTGCAAACAGAGGAAATTATAGTGCGGCTGGATGAAAGTATTATTGCACATACCATAGAGATACCCCATAAAATAAATCTAGAGGCGGTACAAGGTCACGTGTCGCGTCCCCCGCAAGATATAAAATCTTCCGCCATCTTGCAGTCAAATTAAGACAATCGCTAGTATTTGCGGTACACAGAAAGAGGAGACTAGCTGAATAATTTAGAGGCTATTTTAAGATTTTTTTCTTGCTTTCATCATGGTTTACACCTGCTGTGTGGTATATTGCATGAGTAAAACCAACCAACATGCACGTAGACGTCTAGTACTACATCTCGGCCACTAGTAAATCATTATTCAAATGATACACACACACTTTCTCACACACTCACACACACACTTTTACAATATATTTAGATTGCTATTACTATACTAATGTATTTTATTACTATTAATCTGCATGGTACTTCTTTCTTGGCTAGTAGGCCTAGGAGTACTATAAATAACTAGGCCTACCTGTAATCTACTTGGCTAGGGTAATATGCAAGTGCAAACTAGTGCTAGATCTAGTGTCAGTTATGCTTAACCTGACTGCAATATGGCCGCCATTTGATCGCCCGTCATTGGTACACAGTTGGCTTAGCTAATGGCGGTGCAGCCTCTAGATTTATTATATGGGGTATCTCTATGGCACATACCTAAATGATATTTAACGTGAACTTGTCAATCAATTTGTCTTAACTAAATTTTATTTTTTTTAAGTTTCTAAAAAGGAGGAAATTATTTTGTTTATTATGGCTTTATTGAAATGGATGATATGTGAGAATGCTGAATTTTAAATGTTTTAATGTATCAAAATTGGTCATTTTAAAGAGAATGTTCTGATAATTGACATACACTTTTGCGCGGACAGAGAAATGGACAAATATTTATTGTCACACTGCTTAAACATCATGTCTCGTGATAAATATTAATAAAGAAGATTAATATAATTGATACTGGTGGCTAATTTGAACATAAAGTTAGTACATGTATGTCGTTACGCTTCTCACGGCAATAAGAATACATACCAGAGGTATTAATCATTACATTCTGATAAAGAGGCTGATGGAGATTATGAATCATCCAAAGGGATAACCACAGATTTTAATGGATGTCATGGCATTTCTCCTATTACCTTTATGGCTTCTTTGAGTGGCATTTTCTTCCCAAACAGGTCGAAATCGCTTGCGGCAGTATTTCTCAATATTTCAATTATTTTGATATGAATATTATACCTTTTCCCGAAGCGAAATCAACATAACGATAACACAGACAATGCAACATGTGCAATTCAAATCTAACAGTCAACTCAAATTTCATAACAGAGCACCGAATTCATCAAATTTAAGTTCGAATTCAACATTGCAAGCTCAAATTCAACGGTAGAAGCATTTTTCTAAGTCTCTTATTGGTTGACAATTCATGTATACGGCCATAGAACGCAAAACCTAAATCTCCAAAAACTACACAAAAACATCATGATGAAGTAATAATGTAAAACCATTGATTATGGGTCAAGGTGTTTTAATTAATTTTTATATAAGATCAAGAGAAAACCCTTTTTTAATATTGCATGAATTTAGTCCGAACTTTATTGTCATTTAAGACAAATTGGTTTAGGGGCCAACCATAGTTTTCATATTTTTTCGTTATGCGACAATTGAGAAAACCGAGAACAACGAAAACCATTTTCATCCGGTCGCACTATTTCTTTTTCCACAGGTTCTTGCTGGGATCTGTGCCATATTTCCGAATTGGGTATCTTATCATACCACTTGATATTTAATATATATATAATTTATATCTGGGTCATCTATTCATGAAAGTCTGGGGTCTTCTTGTTGATGTTTTTTGTCGGTTTCCACGTCTCAGAGGTATATAAAAGGACTGACGTGACATTTGTGTTGAATTTAGAGTGTGAATATTTTACCATCTCCACGTTGGCTTTTCTCAATTTAAAACATTGTTCATTTATCCATTTTTCCTTGTGCTTCATTCCTTTATTTCTCTGTTAATACAAAATTACTTTTTTTTCCCAACATATTGTTTGGATTGCCTTCCATTTCCATCATCTCTAGAATGTCATTTGTCATTTTACTGTTCTCTGTCTTAGACGTTTGTGAAATTTTATCTAACATTCCTTCATTGAATGCATTTTTCCTCCAATCCCACATTTAATTCTTCAGCACTGGTGGCCTTTTTTCTCCTCACCTCCACTCAAACCAACCCACAGACTCTGCAATCCATGCAGGCCGGACTTCGAGCAAACAAGGGTTTTAACTTCTCTCCAGGTTTTGCCCCTACAGTTTCGATGAATAAATGCCTGTTACCGGTTTTGTTACACGGTACCGGGAAATTTTGTTTTAGTTCGGGTTTGACTGTTTGGCGTTGTTTGTGCGATTTCTTTCATGTGGGCTTCCTGGTTTTGTTTTTCTTGGGGGGGGGGGGTTGTTTTGTTTTTTAATGGACACGTTATAAGTACTGGCGGGCTATTCCACATTTTCAAACAGCTTGGGTCTCGATATCAAGAGCGCTCGTGGGCTGTCCCTTTGTCACGTGGAGCAATGTCAATTGAGAAACGCCAGTTACTAGTACCCAGAATTTTTTTGAGATGTGGGATAGCCCACTAGCACTTTAAAGTACCCAAATAATTGTAAACCCGAAGCACAACAATATTAATATGCAATCACCATAACAGTAGAGCTACTGGACACGATTACGTGCCAAATAAGAAATCGTATAGCTGGTTCTGCACAGTGGAACCGTGAACACTTCAACGATTCTACCAGGTTTGATGTAAGTCTTCATTTTAGGAAAGCAGGAAAGGTCCATAGACAGGTAGTGTTGGCACCGTACATGTAGACTTGAGGAGACGGTTGTGATGGGTTGGGTCGGTTGATGACGGGAAAAGCTCAAGATGCATGTGGGGATGATTGGGGTGCATGAAAATATCCTGTGTGTGTTTACGTGTGTTTGTGTGTGTGTGTTTGCGTGTATGTGTGTGTGTGAGGCGCCAAGGTTTCACTCCGATCCACACCCCACACAATGCAGAACCGTGGATTTTTGTAGCTACTTAAACCGTGAACCAGTTGAACGTGCAGCACGCCCAAGAGCAGAATGGAGCCAGAACCGATTCCGACTGTTCTAATGCTTTAGAATCGTTGGACCGCTGGTTCTTAGCGACGGTTGGAACCGCCCTGTGCTTGATAACATACGCGTCACACAAATAAATGTACAAACAAATCAAATCAAGTAACCACAAATATTTAGAATTGTTGCAGGTTCAACTTTCTGTACCGTGGCATGCAAACACCATGCTCAATTCTAAGTGCAAATACTCAGAGCAGCACAAAAACTCTGCTATCGCTCTTTGAGATTAATTGGAGCTTCTCAGATTATGGGTTCCAAATCGATACTGTCGTCGCTAAAAGGAAAGTAATTAACCGGACTGCTAAATTACAAACAGCATCGTCATGAATATCAAAGAACCAACTAAAATAAATAAAAAATTAAAGTTTTAAGAATGGGGTTATTTTCTTCCTTTTAGTCGATCCCCCTCCCCCGAATTTCATTCACCAAAGCTCTCTCTCTCTTTCTCTCTCTCTCTCTCTCTCTCTCTTTCTCTCTCTCTCTCTCTCTCTCTCTCTCTCTCTCTC
>JBCHJU010038415.1:0-11668 GCA_039654505.1 Plocamopherus imperialis | reverse complement strand
ATATATATTTATCCTTGCTAAGACTGGGTTTTCTTAACGTTACTAAGAATCTTTCTCGTTTTAAAAACCATTTTTGGAAGGAGGGGATGGAGTGTAGTAGGGATAATGGAGTCGTAATTCATTCAAACCCTTAGATTTTTTTTTCTGATTCATTACACTGTTTGTTCAACCTTTTTGTTCACCTTTCAGCACCATATGACATATAAGTGGGGATCGCGATATTTTGTACATAGCTTTCTCTATTGAATACCGTCTGTCATCATTAATTCTCCACAATGTCTTTACCAAATAAAATTCATGTTATCATAAAATACAGCTAAATTTTTTGCCTGTTATGTTGAAAATGGATACAAATGCAACGGAACCTTTGGCATGACTGAGTGGTTATCCGAAAGGAATGACATTTACATTTTTTTTTTATTTGCACTTAAATGACTTTTGACCTTTAAAAGCATCAGCTGTTAGTCAGGAACGAAAACGTTTTAAAGCCTGTCTTTTTATCACCCTTCCTTAGACCATTTACTTTTCTTTCATCCGCTTACGTCGAGAAGTTTGAATAAATGTTCATGTTTTGCCTCTAGTTGTGTGTTATGCGTAATTTTAATTTGTCTTTTTGCATTTGAGGTATAACGTCGGGTGCCGGAAAATTAATCATGTACTGATATTTCTTTTCCTGATTGATTTATTTCTGTAATTAAACCAGACTGCCTTTGTGTGTTTGTGTATGTACTAGCAAACATTGGCTTTTGATGGTTTGTTTTTTATTTCATTTTTTCGTTGTTGTTTTGTTTTGTTGTTTTTTTGTTTGTTGTTGTTTTTTGTTTTGTTTTGTTTTGTTTTGGGGGGGTTGTTTGTTTTTGTTTTTTGTTTTGTTTTGTTTTTTGTTGTTTTCTGTTTTGTCTTTTGTTTGTTGCTTTTTGTTTGTTGGTTGTTGTTTTTTTGTTTGTTTGTTTGAGAGGAGGGCATGTTTTGTTGTTTTGTTTCGTTTGTTTCTGAGTTTTTGCTTGTTGTTTTCTGTTTGTTTATCTTTTGTTTTACTTTATTTTCTTGGCCTTTGTCTTTTGGAGTTGTTTCTTGTTGATTATTTTTCTATACATTTGTATTGTTAATCAGTGTTATTAGCTAGCTAGGTGTTGATGCCTCTTCATCTCGACTTGCATTCGGTTAGCGGAACACATGCAATTCTCTTTGTTAACATTGTGATGATATTGATATTTAATGCGTGCGTGAAATATCTGCAGTAAGTGTTTGCACTATAACGTAGTCTTCTAGGTCACATCGCCTCGAGAAGCTTAGTGAAATCGTAATACAATAGAGTTATTGGAGGCTTGCAGGAATCGTTGGCTCCCATAACCCAAAGCCAAGACCAAATATAGACATGAACACGATTTAACTCTTTGAGTTTGACACACTTTGCCAATATATCGGTAACAATGGCAGCAGTAATAGCCAGCAACTATTACTGAGGGGCATTTCACAGTGTAATGGCAGCAGTAATAGCCAGCAATTATTACTGCGGGGCATTTCACAGTGTAATGGCAGCAGTAATAGCCAGCAATTATTACTGCGGGGCATTTCACAGTGTAATAATAATAATAATTATATTAAGCTATCGAGGAGCACAATGGTGCAATACGACTACTTATAAAGAAAGCCTCTACTACTACTAAACATCACTCGTCTTGAATAGAGTCACGTAGGCTGTCCATCTCTTTAGAATTTCCTCTAAAGACTTGAGCATTACGTTCATAAGTAATTTCCATCTTTTGGGATGATAAAGCGAAACGAATTGAATTGTATTTTCTTTAGTCTACACGTTTTACTGTTAGTTTCGATGTTTATCGATGAATGTGCATTTTAATTACATATTGTTTTGGTTTTGGTTTTTTTAGGTATTTTATTGAATTACTGACATCATTATGTTATAATAATATATGATTAGGACAATTCAGTTTGCTTCTTCGTCTATTTTCTGTTATAAGCCTACGCTAGCTTTACAGTAAATTCTCATTGATCAATAAGCCTATGCTAGCAGTACAATAACTTGTCATTAATAAAAAAAAAAATAAATAAAATCTGTAATAGCTTTACATTAACTTCTCATGAACAAGTCTACGCCAGCTTTACATTAACTTCTCATTAACAAGTCTGCACTGGCTTTACATTAACTAATTTAACTTCTCATCAATTAAAAAGCATGAGCAAGCTTTACACTGACTTATCTCATCAAATCAAATTCTTGGTGCTTTATTAATGAAGAGAGTCACAAAGTAAGAATCTATGTCTCCATCTGAAATAAACAATTATAAATGTCAAAAAAAATTATGATCCAAATTCTTTCGGGTTTGTTTTTTTTTAAATGTTTTTCTCTTTCACTTGTTTTGACTAGATTCCGTTGCTACTTTGTATTTGGTATTGGGTTGTTCTCTTTTTTTCTGTTTTGTTTGTCATTTGTTTTCCTATTGTTGTTATGGGGGGATTTTTTGTTCTATTTTATTTGTTTTTGTTTTCGGTTGCTTTTTTCACAGTATTTTGTTGGAAGCTTATTTGTTGGGCATTTTTGTTTTTTATTAGAGTTAGCATCTCTTTTGTTTTGTTTTGTTTCATTTGTTAAGTTTCTTTTTTGTGTGTATGTAATATTTTGAAACAATAAATTGTCTAGATGCAATGTTTCTGATCTACTAATTCTTCTTGTTATAATCAAGTCCATTATTATTACACTGTCCTATAAGGAAATTACAAAAAAAAAAAAAAAAAAAAAAGTAAATCACACAAGAGAGTTAACCACCAATGGTCAATATGAACATTAGGCATAATATTTTATTTTCTTTCTTAACAAAAGTAACTTTTCGATGAGGATGAATGAAAGAATGCAATATGGACAGTAAAGGATAAATTCAAAAGCAGCAGATATACATACAGGTATGTGACATGACATGACGAAACGTGAAGTGATAAATATGACACATACATATATATGGAGAGACTGGTCTCAGAAATACATGAGCACAGTTCAGATATTTAAGATTTAAGATTATTTTGAGCATGAGATAAGTACTCGTCAAGTTGTTCATCATTATTTAAATTTAAATATGAGCTCGATCATAATCCAAGTAACACTATTACTGCTGATCAATGATAAAATTTATATTAATCTATTATATTAATACTATAAGCTTTAGTAGAATCTTCAAAGCATCACTGATTCAACTGCTGATACATCTGTGGATTTTTTTCCCTTTTTCATTTTTCTTATCAATCTTGGACAAAACTATGAGGGAAAAAATAAACATTTAATTTTATCTATCGATAAGGAAGATTTTTTTTTCCTTTGTCTCATTAAAGTTAAAAATGGAAGAAATACAAAATTTCAAAATTATCAAGTCTGCAGAGCTGAAGGCCCCTATATATTATTATATATGGGGCCTGAAAAAAATCAGTTCATTGCCACTGAATTAGTTCCTTATAGGTTATAAATTGATGCACTTTGAGTGTGCAAACAAGTTTAAGGCAACTAAAGCACAATGAAGTAGTTAAAAAATCTGATACAATTCAGTACTAGGCAATTCTAATAGCCCCCCTTGAGAATTCTTACAAACGCAGGGGGAAAAAATGATAAATTAATTAGAAAAACAAGAAACAATTTTCTTAGTTTTTCACTGAGGACTCAACCCGGGACATTGGCACCGATGGGCCTTGATGAGAAAAGAAGAGCTTTCTTGCTCACCAAGTAAATTCACTTTCTGCCAGTGCATGCAGCATCTGGCTATTGCAGTTATGCTGGACACACAGATGAGTTTATTTCAGCACAACTTCGGCTTAACTGGAAGCTTTCCCCCAGAGGTGGGTGAACTGAAACTAACTGCAGAAAATCATGAAAAAAAATTCTCTACCTCTAACGAGAAAATGATGAACAACAGAAGTTGATTGTATTGAAATTTGAAATCCTCATCCACAGTCTCTAGTGATATAAAATGTCAAATGCAACTCCACTTATTGACATGGTAGTAAAAGCTGTTTCACTGATTTAAAGAAAACAAAAACGGCAACAGCAAACAATATAACACAAAAGCCCAGTAAAACAGAAACCCAAAAACAATCACAGAGGTGCTCTAGAAGAATAAATATGAAAATTATCAAATACAATATGCCTGAAAACCTTGAGTCTGGTCCAAAAAAGAACAAAAAGAATTGGCCAGTAGTAAGCATTCCTCCATCGTTTCATAAAGTCTATATAATATACTACGATGGAAAGAAATCATAAAAATACAAGCTCCACTAAAATAAAAAAAAATATATAAGAGCATAATTATATAACTGACATCTAGCTGCATGGACCTACTACGGCCATCAGCATAACTTGGAAAAGTTTGACCCGTCATGTACACTTAATGAAAGAAAGTGGTCATCATTATCCTTTTCACATCAGGAAAATTCCAGATCAAATACAAAATTAGCCATGCGCATATTATTAAGATTATAATTCAAGGGCTGGGAACAACAATAAAAAAAAAAAAAAGAAAGAAAGACTTAACAAAGTCACTAAAAGAAAAAAAAAAAAAAAAAAAGACACAACCAATCATACAAAACTTTTCCCATTTTCACAAAAATAAAAGAAAAATCCAAAGGGTAGCAAGAAGGTAAATTATTCACGCAGCAAAAAAATGATGATGAGAACATTTACATAAGGCATGGTATACAGTAATATTTATAGCATAATACTCATAGGAGTTATCATAATATGGCGAATGAGAGAACAGCAAGTACGCACACAAAGTTAACAGTTCCTAATAGATATCATAACACTAACAGTCAATGGACATGATATTCACTGATATTGCAACAATGTAGTTACTCCATCTCACCATAGCGTCAAAAGCAAAACAGTAAAACTAAGATCATAACAGGGTAGGGGCGGGCAGAAGGGTGGTGACGGAGAGGCAGCAAAAGGCAGGCATCACATGATTGTCGAAGTAAGGTGAAACAGTGCAGTGTAGAGCCATTCAGGGATTACAACACCAATTCAATTTGCTCACAGCTTTACTTTGTGTGGATTTGGGCTGCACTTGCTTAAGCAATCAGACTACACCCAACGGAAGTTGGCCAATCAATCGCAACGCAACTCTCCCCATCAGCTGATCAAAACCTCCCTTTGCCCACCCTCTAGACAATTCTCATTGACCCATTGATATGCTTGTGATTGGGAAACAAAATCACTCCAAAAAAATTCCAAGGAGATGGCTAAATTTAAATATTCAGCAAAAGTGCAGACTATTTCTCTCGTGGAACTTTCACATAAAAGCATGCAAATTGATCTTCATCCAAGTCTACAAAACTTGGTAACAAACTCAACCCACTGAGTATTCGTGTCAAGACACCAAAAAGCAAACATCTAGTATTTTCATATTATCGGAATTGTATTACGGGTTATTTATTTCTAAAAGCAAGTTGGACAATAGGAGAACACAAGGAATCATAATAAATTGCAAGTACTAACAACATGGTGTCTGATGAGTCAACTAGAGAGGGCTGACAATGTACTGTTTGTTTAAAAAAAGAAAAAAAAAGATAGAAAACAATTAAGAAAAAACCCTAAATCCAGTTTGAAACGATGACTTGTCCACAAAATCATCAGCAGCACCTGGCATGTTGACCGTTCCCCAAATAAATAATTTTGTAGTACACAAAGCATTTTTGAGTGCCTCAGCTCATCTCATAAGTCAAACAAGCATTGAACACAAAGGAGTTCAATCACGTGTTGATCCAGTTGTAACCGAGTAGCTACTCTCTTAGACTTAGACTAAGGAAGGGTAGATGATGCAGTTGATTGAAACAGTCCCACTCAGATATGAAAGGACAAATGGGACAACCAAAATTAACTTGTAACATACCACTCCTGTTCCAAAGCCAAGGGATACATGACGATGACTGGAAGGCCAGATAGGGCGTAAATGTACTTGACTCAAATTTCGATTTTACTACACAAAAACAAAACCAGTGAACGTCCAAAGAAACAACAAAAAGTTCAATCTCCCGTGAATAACTATTTATTGCTAATTTTCATGACTTGCTTTATGATTAGATGTCCTATCTAATGCCTAATTTTATAAATCAGAAAAACAATAGCTACAATGTTATAGTTTTTGTAAAACGGGATAGAAAAAATAGCAACAACTTAATTCACTTTTCTATTATTTCCCATGACTCTCTATGGACATGCAAAGTGTTTATAAAAAGGATTTGTGGATATTCTTGGTGAACTTCATTTACATTAATAGCACCCCACACAGTGTTTCATTTTGAAAGATTCAGGACATTTAAAGTCATAGACAAGAAAAATGTATCACAGCTACTAATCATGCACACATTTAAAATATATAACAGATTTTAAAAAGTAGGACAATAATCAACACCATCACCATTTCAATTTACAGTTGATGCCATAGTGTCGGTTCCTTCCTTTAATTTAGGTGGAATGGTCGTCTACTCCCTCTCAAAAACATTAGGCAGCATTTTAGTTTCGTGCAATGGGCATTCCTTGTCCTGACACAGAATTTTCTTTTTTTTCTTTTTTTTTTTTTCCTATTTTTCTTTCAAATATGGAGATAAACCTAACCTGTAAATAGGAAAACATCATTTTCTACAGTCATAACTCCTGGTATGATAAATAAACCAAAAAAGCCCATTACTTGACGTCAGTTGATGAAATCACTTTATCAAACTATTTTATCATTCTCAATATTTTGTAATCTACTTAAGAATGACAATCAGAAAGTAAAAAAAAAAAAAATGTTTTAAAATGAAACCCAAACGTCATCTATTTTAGAAGTGACGGGTGACAATTCAGACCTTGAAAACATTTGTCTACAAACAACAAAGACACTAAAATAAAACCAAACAAAAACAAAAAAAAATACTAAAGAAAAAAAGTAGAACATGAAAAAGACTCTAAATAAAGAAAGAAAAATCACCAAAAAAAATCGCAACAAAAAAAAATAGCAACAAAAAAAAACAAAAAAACAAAACAAAAAAAATCCCATCCAGAAAGGGTTTTTCTAAATCGAGATATTTCCATGGCATAAGACAAAAAAATATACTCATACTGTCGGTAAGTGGGGTACTTAAGAAGCATGCAAAAGCAATAATATAATTTCATTCATTTAACTTTCAACACAGCCTGTGCTGACAGAGTCAATACAATATAACAAAAGTAGCGACTTGAACAAACATGTCACAGGAGAGACTGCAAAACATACTGTGTCCTCCAACAGTAAAGTGCACGTATTGCTGGACACAACGACTCTGCCACGACATGTAACACATTTTTAAACAGAAATACACAACAGGAAACTAACAGACGTATTAACGTAGGGTAGCACTGCTTTGTAAGCCAATGTTATGAAATGAGTAACAAATGAAGGTAAAATTGGATGGCTTATGACATGAGAACCCATGGGCAACAGAAAACAGCCAAATTTGATTTGACGTCACTAAAACCCAACCAGTCGTCCTTGACAATTAAAGAACAATATGAAGACAGCACTATTTCCATATTGGGAACATGATAATATGCCACACAAGTTTTCATATATCTCATTAGATCAAGTTATGCCATAGAAAAAAAATTCCATATTTCCTTTAAATACATTAATATGTGCCATAAACATTTTATAAGTTACAATTTAATACATCAACTTTATTCGCAGAAATTCAACATTATCAAGTTACAGTATTTAAATTACATGTACATATCTTCCCTAAAACATCAATTTTGCCATTGTGTAATATATTGATTCATTTTACAGGGGAAACTTCACATCACCTTCAAGAACTAAGCCATGGAACAAACAAATTCAAAATGTCCATATAAGCATTAAAGAGACTATACAATTCCATACCAACTATTTTACATCGCAAAATATTGTTTATGACAATTAACACTGTCCTTTTTTTTCTTTATATTGTCATGTGGGTTTACCAGAAAAACAATACACAAACACAAGCTCCTAGGCATGACTTCAAATCATTTTGGACAGGTAAAATAAGAAGAGCATATCTCTAACTGGTGAGCACAAACTTAAAAACAAGCGTCATTAATCCCTTTTGATAAATTAAGCCTGCATATCGGCATGAGCACTATTTGAATCTTTGACTACCATTTACCCAAATAAAAGGGTTAGTCAGACATGCTCATCCCAACCAGGGGGCAAACTGTAATCAAAAAGTTCAAATGTTCTCATAACGATACGCAGCTGTGCTCATCCTGACATATGGGCACATCGTCGTCAAAGAGTTAAATCAAGCTCAAGCCTGTGTTGATGAACATATGTAGTCAATGTGTTATAGGAAAACAAAAGCTAAGCATGAAGGAGAAAAAAGAAAAAAAAACAACAGGACAAACTAAAAAAGGAAAAAATAAAAGTTCTTGTTAGCATAATTAGGGCAAACTAAACTTAACAAGGAATAAACTCGTCAGCAACTCCTGGCAATAACCACCACATTTTGTATTCCCTTCAACTACTGATTGGTCATAACCTTGATTTGTCCTTCAAAGACATTCTTCTACTACAAACATATTTTCTTTCTTTTCTGGCTACATGTCCTGCATGGGTCTCAAGAGTCCACTGAGATGGCTCAATAATATGTATGGCTTTTATATCAAAGTCAACCAACTGTAGCAATGTTATTTTTACAAAGGGACAAGTATTCCTCGAGGAGAATGGATACCCAGCCCTCTGATCTCTTCCTCTTCTGCTTGAATTCAGAATAATGAACTGATCGATAAGTCTAGGGCACAAGAGGTTGAAGGGGAGTATGAAATCGGAAAGACTTTGTTCGTAGGAGTTGAATTCTGCCAGGGTGACAGCCAACATGGCCTTCTGTTTTCGGTTTTAATCACTGAGGGTATATTTTTTACATGTGCCAAGGCATTTGGGAACTAAATAGTTAATCATCAGTTTCTGATGAAACTAGGCATTTAATTCACCCTACCTTCAAAAGGACAAGGTGGGGGAAAAAAACCAAGTTGAATATATTTTATTTTAAATCAAGCCTGCAAAGCTTGGCTTTGTGATCGAGGGCCCCAGGCACTGAGCTATCCATGGCTCAATAATAATTAAAACAGAAATTGTTCAATACAGAGGCAAATATATGAAGGGCCAACAGAAAATCCTCCATTTCATCTGGTTGCATCTTTAATATAGAGAGATACCTTTATGTTCAATCATAATTTACACCAAACTTTAAAATAAAAGGTTTCCACTTTAAAATCTATCGAATAAGATGCCTTCCTCATACTTGACGTTTCTTTCTCCTTTTATTTTTACCCCCTTGATATTCATATTTCATCTTTCTCCTACTTATAGAATTTAAGCTAGCAAGACATTGCGTAGATTGTTGAAAATTTAGGAACAATTAGTACAAAACAATGCTAGAAAAAAAAATATACATATATATAAATATACATATATATATCCTGACAATAATAATTTTGGATCGATGATATGAGGATTTGAAACCAGAACTGAACAACCAAGAGGTCACTTGATAGCGCAGGGTTTGGTCATACACATATTGCAACAGCCAGCAAGCGGCTAGTAGAGACAGATCCCTGACGCTATATGATGGACGTCTCAAGGGACAAATGAGGCAGGGAGAATTGGGAGAATTGAAAAAAATTACGACGTCTGGGTTTGTATCGTCATTTCAAGTCAATGCATACCTGGTCAAGCCACGACATGTCGCACTTTTTCTTTTTTTTTTTTTTTTTTATGATGCACTCACTTTGGTGAGTACAAAATTATCGACTGTAATGGATCTCCCATGGAGGCTTAAAATGAATTCCCTTGTGGTTTGTTTATTCACCTGTCTCAAAAAGCTGCTCTATCACAGTTTTAAATTTTTGGGAGCATTAATCATGTGAACGTGGTGGTGAGTGAGCCAGCACCTGTGCCTTGTTGAAAACCTCTGTACATCCCACGGAGAATCCATTACATAACAATATAGCCTCCTTGTCATCAAACATCTCGTTAAATCGTTTGAAAGTCGTCTTAAGGCTATGCAGCCCTTGAAAATAACGTACAATCTCAGCATTGACAAAAAATAATAATAAAACAAGAACACAAAAATCAAAACAAAACAACAACAAAAAAACCCACCTACACAATGCATATAAGACAGGTTATAAAATAAATATGCAGGATAAAGTAAATAAAGTCAAGCGTTTGTTGGAAAATAAATGAGGGCATGATGATGTAAGATCAATCTGGATGCATCATGACGCCAAGTGCTTCAATGAGCAAGGGCGTGATAAGAGGGGAGGGGTAAGGAATAAGGGATGCTTCACTGAGCAAGGACGTGATGATGGGAATAAGGGACAAGGCCAACAATAGAAATATGAAGGGAAGAGAATTCCTTTCTGTGTGTGAGAGAGAGTGTGACAGAGAGGATATGTGTGTGTGCATGTGTGTATGAGTGGGTGAAGAAAACGGGGAGAGATGAGGGGATTAAAAGAGGAACCTCCCAAAATGGCACAATTCATTCACTGGCGACCTCAAAAACTCGACGAAATCAACCAGTTGGACAATATCTTGAGCTCTGGTGCCACGAAAGGAAGGACAGAGAAGAAAATAGAATCAAGCAAAACATTGACTGGCTGACTGACTGAATAACTGACTGATGAATGGAGCAAATCCATCTGACACATGAAATTTAGTGACAAGAGGAAAAAAAAAGCAAAAAACCAACAAAGCAATATAAAGATTCGAATTGATGGATGAAGATGAAAACAAATCATCTGCTGAAGAAAAGAAAAAAAAATGAATATAAAAAAACAATCATAACAAACAAAAATAGACAATTGTAGTGGTCCTATGTCATTGATGGTGAAATTCAATTTAAAAAATCATAAATATATTGAAAGATAAATTACCAAGCCACAAAAATGATCATTCTCTGCTTTTTTTTCTTTTGAAAATATTTTGATGGGGGAAAAAAAACAAAAAAGGTACATCCTCCGTAACTACCCCTTATTTAGACAAACAAAAACAAAAAGACATCTTCCGTATTACTACCCTTCATTAAGACAATGTTACGCAAATTCAAGCTCCCGGTGATGATACATGAGAGTTTCTTTGATGCCCCCAATGCTTATGATGATAAATATTGTCGTCATCAGTGCTACACAGTCTTTGTTGCAGTGTGATTCAGCAAGGAAGCATTTCTATAACCAACGTTGATGACCTGTGTGACGGTATCTAGTGAGAGCTCTCCACTGAGCCTATGTTTTGGTATTGCTGAGAGTGGTCTTCAAACGCAGGCGGTGGAAGTCTGGACACACAGAAAATAACAAATAACAATATGATGACAATTAATAATAATGATGATGATGAGGAGGAGGAGGAGGAGGAGGAGGAGGAGGAAGAGGAGGAGGAGAAGAAAGACGAGACCAGAGAGAGACCAGAGGGTGAGATTATTGTAGACTCGAGTAAGTTAATTAGCATTATATATTAATTGACGGTGGACAATTCGTTGAAACAACTACTCAATCATTTCTACACCTCCTAGAACCACGAAAATTGGCACAAAATTGTAAAAAAGGGGGGAAATCTACATGGAAACGTTAATTTGACAAGAGGTGCAATATTTTGAGCATAAAACGATCAAATGT
>JBCHJU010038304.1:0-11669 GCA_039654505.1 Plocamopherus imperialis | reverse complement strand
AAATAACCTTGCCCAAGGGATAAATCACAATGCCCCTGACAGGGTTCGAACCACCAACCTTTCGGTTGTCAGCCGAAGGCACAACCCACTGTGACCACTGGTCACAGTGGTAATATGATAAGAAAGACATTAGAACCAACGACCCAATCGCCTCACCATTCCCTTCCCACTCCACCCCCCCCCCCTTATTCTTTCTTCCTTTTCACTTCAAACTGAACCATCCGTTCATCTCGCCTTCCCCCACCTACCCACCCATCCGCTTTCACCCCCAACCACCTGTTCGCTTCGCCATTGCCCCCGCAAGCCACCTCGACCATCCCCAATCAGCCTTCTTCCCTTTCACCCCCATCCACTGGCTCGCCTCGCCAACCCTACACACCCCATACTCTTGCTAAGCCGCACGCTTTTCTTGAATTCTTCATTTAAGACTTAAATCAAGCGCTTGGAGTCAACTGTAGACCTAGTCATCTCCCCCGGGCCCATCCCTCCTTTCACAGTATGCGCTTGGCTTGGCACTTGAGTTCGCTATAAATCTATTGGTTCGGGCTATTAATGTCGACTTAAGAGAAAAGAGGGGAGAAAATGTCGACTTATGGGATGTCGATATAGTAATACTGTATAGAGAAAAAGTTGGGAATTTCAAAACAAGTCGACCTAACAGACGTCGAATATCTGGGTTCTACTCTACATGCCATTCGGACATGTATGCCTGCGCGTTTGTTCCTCGAACACTCTTGCGCGCATCTGACGTCTACGAGTCCTATTCCATGCTAAGTCTAGTGCTGTCAAACCATCTTCATTCCTTTTACGGGCATGGGGATTAATTATCTTTAAAAGGTGAAAGATGCATTCATAGTGACCGTTTTTATTTGCCCACATCATTGCTGTATAGCCGTTGATATCGGTGGCACTCACGTCAACATTTCTCAATGGAGCCAGGAGATCTACACAGTCACTGTGGCCATACATGCATGCAGCAATTAGTGCAGTCCTTCCTTTTAAGTCTGCAGCATTTACATCGATATCTTTGAATTTCAGAAGTCCATTTCCACATTGACTATGGCCATTTCGGAATGCCCACATCAGTGGCGACATTCCATCAATGTCCACGCCATTAACATTTATGGCCTTGACCTTGGCTAGAAGATCAACACATTGAAATTGGCCGTTCTTAGATGCCCTTATAAGTGCTGTTGCCCCACTGCTGTCCTTGGCGTTGACGTCAATGGCCTTGACCTTGGCAAGGCAATCGACGCATTCAGTTTGTCCACCACTAGCTGCCCACATCAGTGCGGTCACGCTAGTTGTGTCCGACGCATTGACGTCAATGGTTTTTATCATGGAGAGACAACATACACATGCAGTGTGACCGTTCATCGATGCCATCATTAGCGCTGTAAATCCGTTAATGTCGGTGGCATTAATATCAATACCATCGACTTGAGCAAGGTGATTCACGCAGTCTGCATGGCCATTTCTTGATGCCATCATTAAGGCCGTCACATTACCGTTGTCCACAAGATTCACATCAATGGCTTTAATCTGGAGCAGATGCTTCACACACTCGCATTGTCCTCTTTTAGAGGCCCACATTAGCGCTGTCATACCTCGTATGTCGCGAGCACAGACGTCAACGTTTGCGACTCTAGCAAGACGATCGATGCATTGGTAGTGTCCCTTGACGGATGCCCAGATCACCGCCGTCATCCCATTACTGTCCATGGCATTCACATCGATGTTTGTCATTCGAACAAGACGATCAATTGATTTAATGTGGCCATTGATGCTTGCCCTTATCAGCGCCGTCATTCCATTACTGTCCTTGGCATTGCAATCAATGCCGCCTTCCTCAGCAAGGAGATTCACACACTCCGTTTGGCCATACATGGACGCTATGGATAGCGCGGTCATTCCATCCTTGTTTGTGTCATTGACCTGGCTTTTTCTTCCCTTCAAAAGACTCTCCACGCATTGACTATGGCCTTTCAAGGATGCTTTCATCAGTGCTGTCCAACCGTTTCTGTCGGCGATATCGACTTGTATGTCTTTTGCCTTCACTAGCTGATCAAGGCATCCACTGTGTCCATTTCTGGACGCCCACATCACTGCCGTCAATGATTTATTGTCCACGGCATTAATTTCAATGTTGTGTACGACCACCAGATGAGCCACGCATTCGCTATGGCCGTTCATGGATGCCCACATCAAGGCAGACAATCCGTTCAAGTCCATAGCATTGACATTGACGTCTTCAAAGCCAAGCAGCATATCCACACATTCAATATGTCCAGTTTTAGATGCCCACATCAATGGGGACAATCCGTTGTTGTCCCCCTTGTTGAGGTCTATGCCTTTCACCTCGGCAAGGCGACTTACACACTGACTGTGCCCATTCATAGATGCTATGATAAGTGCCGATATCCCCTTTTCGTCCTTAGCATTCACATTGATGTCTCTTTCCTGCGCCAAACGTCCCACACATCCACTCTGGCCGTTCCTACACGCCAACATCAGTGCTGTCAAACCAGCGCTTTCCACATCGATGTTTTCTGTTTTTAAAAGTATGTCTACACAATCACTGTGTCCATTGCTTGATGCCCACATAAGGGCTGTCATACCTTGCTCGTCCCTTGCATTTACATCGATGTTTTCTAATTTTAAAAGTATGTCTACACAATCACTGTGTCCATTGCTTGATGCCCACATAAGGGCTGTCATACCTTGCCCGTCCCTTGCATTTACATCGATGTTTTCTATTTTTAAAAGGCTGTCTACACAATCACTGTGTCCATTTCTTGATGCCCACATAAGGGCTGTCATACCTTGCTCGTTCCTTGCATTGACATTGATGTTTATCGCCTCAGCCAGACTATCTACACAATTTGAATATCCATTCTTTGATACCCACATGAGTGCATTCATATCTGCATCTACCACGGCATTAACATCAACACCTTCTAACCCAACCAGGCACTCCACGCATTCGCCATGGCCATTCATGCACGCCAATTTAAAGGCAGCCATGCAATCAAGATTTTCCATTCTAGCTAGATGACCAACGCATCCACTATGGCCATTCGTACAAGCCCACATCAGCGACGTCATGCATTTGTCATCTATGGCATTGACATCAATGTTTTTCACTTCAACCAGGCGTGACACACATTTACTGTGACCATACATCGAAGCTCTGGTGAGTGCTGTCAATCCTCTTCTATCCTTGGCGTTTACATTAGTCGCTTCCACCCCAAGAAGGCGATCTACGCATCCGCTATGACCATAAGTGCTCGCGCACATTAGAGCGGTCATGCCATCCTCGTTCGTAATATTAACATCGATTGTCTCCACCTCAACAAGGACATCCACACATTTGCTGTGGCCATTCATGGAGGACCTCATTAGCGCAGTCAATCCGGTTGTGTCTAAGGCATTGACAGTGTCAGTGATGATGGCTTTCACCTGAAGGAGGCTGTCAACACACTCCCAATGGCCGTTCTGGCAAGCCCACATGAGAGCTGTCCATCCGTTCCGGTTCTTGGTATGAGCATCTATTTCTTTTACCTTAGCAAGACAACCGACACATTCATCATGGCCCTCCTTGCACGCATACATGAGTGCAGACCACCCATCCATGTTTGATGCATTGACGTTGATGTGCGGAACCGTTATAAGACGATATACGCACTCATGGTGACCGTGGTAACATGCGATAGTCAGTGCTGTCCATCCGTCCTTGTCCATGGCATTACAGTTAATCGTTTTCACTTGAACAAGATTATCCACGCATTTGTAGAAGCCATACTCACATGCAATCATCAGCGCTGTCCTGCCATCTTCGTCCATGGCATTGACTTTAGAACGATTGAATTTAGCAAGAAGATTAACACACCCGTCGTAACCTGTCTGGCATGCCATCATCAGTGCGCTCATTTCTCTATGGTTCGTCGCATTAATTTTAATATCGCTGTTTTTAACAGTAAGAAGCTGCTCCACACATTCAACATGGCCATTTTCAGAGGCAAACATTAATGCTGTCATGCCTTGTTCGTCCTTGATATTGACATCAATGTCCACCGATCTTGAAAGCAGACTACCAACGCAGTCACCGTGTCCTTTGAGACATGCAAGACTCAGCGCTGTCCGTCCCTCACTGTCTACAAGGTTGACCTCTATGCCCTTGACATCAAGAAGACATTGTACGCATGAAGTGTTTCCAAGTAGGCATGCATACATCAGCCCAGTCATTGTCATGACATCGTCTCCACGCTCGTTGACCTCTTCACAGGCAACTTCGACTACCCTTTGCAATCGATCTGCATCGCCGTCCAGACATGCCAACAGGATTAAGTCTACTTTCCCCTCCCTTGACAAGGTTCGGACATTAACTTCTAGATGTCTGTCAATAGTCCTATTGACATACCGCTCTCTAGAGTGTGCCATATTGCTGCAAACAGAGCCGTTTGAAGTTTTTAAAGGTTTAGCGCAAGCTTCAAAGCAGACGGTTGGTCGCTCTACCAATAGCTATCAGGAAGGACGACTTCTCTAAAGCTCAGTGAGACCTCATCTAGCTGTACCATAAAAAAAAAAAAAGAGTTCGGCTGCTAGAGACCAGTGGCTTCATTTCAGAGACTGAAGTTTCCACGGCAATAAAATCAACAAAGTCAGTACAAAAGTACAAAAATTTTACAAAAATTATACAAAAGAACAAACTTGTTTGTCTCATTTGGGCATTGTCTAGCGCCTTAGAATATAGTCTATCAGTTTGAGACACAGTCTTTTAACTTGATACACAGTCTGTCTTCTTCCCGAGAACTCTACAACATATGTGGCAGATATCGATACACAGTTTTATTCTATCTGTCCTTCAAATTTTTCATTGACACAACGCTTATGGTCTATATGGCAAATACAACAAGTCATATTATTATTATGGAACCCAACGGGAAAGCAGTCATTGTCGTTGTACCTCCAATCGCCACAGCATTGAACAGATGGCATCGGAAGACCATCTAGATCGGTTTATGTTGAACGTTAGTCAATGTTGTCAAAGATCTTTAACCTGACTACACCAGCGTGTCCAACAAGTGAGGCAGACGCCTCTCATCTTCAGCCGTCTTTCAAGGCCCTGGGGTCAAAAGGCAGGCAAAAGGCACACAAAGCCATGCTATGGTGTGGATTCATCTGGGGAAAAAAAGGGGTAAAAGAAAAGCTGTAGTGAGGGTTTGCACAGTCAAATTGAGGAGTTCGATAGTTAGAAAAACAAGAAACTGAATTGCGGACATACAGAACATCAAAATGTACCGCTAGGTGGAAGTAAGAGTGCGACAAATCAAGATCATAAGATCAAGAGAATCATAGAATTGTATCTTTTAGTGTAATTTGTGAAGAAACGGAGAGTGGCCAAGTGTCGGGGAACGTACTACAGATCGATTCCACAAGGTGACCATAAAGTCACGCAAGGTAGGAGATATAATTGTAGTGAAGCCGGTTGAAAGTGGTTTTCTTTTTCTCGTTTCTTTCATTTATTATTGCGCCCACATTAAAATTATTTAACGTGAACTGAAAATATTTTTTCAGGAATTTAAAAACATTAGGAAAGTATAAATTGTTTATTATGGCTGTACATGTATTAAAATCGATAATAGGTAAGAATGTTAAAATTGAAGTGTTTTAAAGTTGTTAGCCTTAGCCACGGCCCAAACATGGCAGACCTAATCTGCCTCGATGGCTCACCAAGCCTTCCCTACAGCCACCGCCTATCACGCCACAATCGCCGCTCTAGATCTAAATCTAACTTCTTCTTCTTCTTCCTCGTTCTCTATGTCGGGTTCTTCAAATCGCCAGCCCAGTGGCGGCCACAAACAGCAGGGTTTTCCCCAGGTCTATCATTGTGCCATATATAGAGCTTTTGCCGTATGTCGGTGGAGGTGGGCCAGTGAGTTTCTCTTAGGTCAGCATACCTTGGGCATCGTTGGAGGATGTGCTCAGCATCTTTGTCTTCTTGTGCGCATGAGCATGTTAGCCTAGCCACGGCCCAATCATGGCAGACCTAATCTGCCTCGATGGCTCACCAAGCCTCCCCTACAGCCACCGCCTATCACGCCACTATCGCCGCTCTAGATCTAAATCTAACAAATAATGAAAAATACTATAAGAGTCTAGATCTAGAACAGAACGGATACTTAACCACTTGATTCAACAGCAAGCACAAGCACGGATGTGAATCCCACGGCTTTCGCAGCCCAACTGACGACCCACGCTTCTAGACGAATCGGCTAGGCCTTGAGCCCCGTCACCAGTTGCAACGCTCTACGTCATAGACCTATGACATTACGCACGATCATGTGACCATCTCAAATGGAACTCCCACAGCCTAGGCTAGGCCTATTTCCCACAAAATTATCGAAAATTGCTATTTTCACTTCAGCATTTGGGAGGAAAGCTTTTGAAGTGAATGATCTGGTAAAAGTCGCATTGAGGTTAGGCCTTCGCGCGGGCCATTCACTAGGCCCTTGTCTTCCTAGCGCCATTGAAATTGCTCATCCAGACAATTTCAAACTGGTCGAGCAAAGTGGGGAGGTGAGCTACCCTCAATGAACATCAACCGGTTGTAATTTTTCTAGAAAGATTATGACAGACCAGGCATCCTCTTGGAGTTGGAGTATCTGTTGACTCCACCACCCTTGTACACCAACAACAACCTCAAATCGAGCAGCTACTTTCATTGAGCTCTTTCTGGTAAATTTTACGATGCGCCTTTCGAGCTCTTCACACAAAAATATAACAGTGAGGTTTTTAACTTGTATTATATTATGCCGTAAGCGAAACAAAAGGTAAATGACAAAAAACCATTACATCTATCTGACCTACACCCTAAAGATTAAATTATTTCTAAAACTATAACATTCAAAACATATAATGTAATGAGTAAGAAGACAGATGGACGTTGATTGAACATTTATTGTATAAACTGCTGAGTACAATCAGCCGGTTACACAGACCATTGCTTACACTGATGAGAACTTCCGACTGACCAAGATAGGTAACTCACAAAACAATACTAAATCTAAATATAGAATGTGATCACTCTAATTACAGAGCTCGACATTGTTACAGGATGGACAACAAGATTGTTGGTGGCTTGTGATCCTGGAACGAGGGACAATAAACCGTTGGTGGTGACCTCGTGTTCTTGATGCTGATGGGAGAGGTTCTAATTTTTCTCGGGGGGATTTGGAATTTAACGTAAACTATCTTGTAAACGGTGGTGGCATTGGCGAGTTGTCATCGTTTCTGTAACTTTGGACGTTCGAGGTCTTTCATCATTTTTGTGACGCTGCTTGTGGTCTTATTATTGCTGGTTATGAAGCGAGCAGCACGACGTTGTTCTTTCTCTAGTTTGTCTGCCTGGGTTTTGTGTAGAGGGTCCCAGACTGGATGCGTATTCTACCACTGGCCGCACTAGGGTTTTGTAACACGTAGCTTCTCAAGCGTTGATGTTTCTTTTAAAAAATGATGTTGTGTTATTTGCATTGTTTGTCATTTCATCTAAGTGCTTACCCCATAATAAGTTCTGGCTTATATTAACTCCAAATACTTGGCCGATTTAACCGTGATTCTTTGTTGTGAATTTCATATTCAAATTTTACTGGGCATTTTTTGTTCATTATGCTTAATATTGGCATTTATCAAGGTTAAAATTCATGAGCCGTTTATTTTCCCACTTCCATGGTTCATCCAGATCTTGTTGTAGCTTGAGTTTGTTGTGGATGCTTTTGATTTTTCGGTAAAGTAAACCGTCATCTGCAAAGGGACTTGGTGTAGAAGTGACTGATTCGGGTAGGTAACTGATGTAGATAAAAAAAAAAGAAGAGGACCCATGACTGTGCCCTGTTGAAGGGCCGATAGCACTTAAGATGTGTCAAAAGTTACACCGTCCTGTACGACCCGTTGTGTTCTTCCTGATAAGAAACTTTCAATCCATTGTAAAGTCTGTCCTGTAATAGTAATACCATGACCCGCCCATTTGAATAGCAGATGTTGGTGGGAAATGTTATCGAAAGCTTTTGGAAAGTCCAATAATATGCAATCGATTCTGTCACTGTTGTTTATGCCATTCGCTAGGTCTTGCATGGTAGAGATCAACTGGCTTTCGTGCCATAGATTTTTTACTGAAACCATGTTGAAAATCAGATAATATACTATTTCCGTATAGGTAGCGAATGATGTTACTATGCACGATATGCTCCCGTAATTTGCAGTAGATGCAAGTAAGTGAAATTCGTCTATAGTTACAAGCCTTACTTCTGTCACCTTTCTTGAAAATGGGTGTGACCAATGCGTCCCTCCACTGATCTGCTATTTTTCCTTGTTTTATTGAGGCCGAAAAAATCGTGATCATTATAGGTGTTGTACTTTTATAATGTAAAATACAATAAAAAGAATATGAAGAAAGGAGTAGGGAAAAATAACGTTTATTAATATTGTGACTGATCACAGTGGTGGTTGGTACATCGACTGGCATCTGACAACTATCCACAATGGACAAGAGTCACATGATCTTACGATATCATTGTCACGAAGTGCTTGCCTGAGTAGTGATCTGCACGAGAAGTTCTATGCGGTCGTGTAGGGGGGCAGGGGACAAGGGTCTATTCTTTATAGTGATATCTAACATCCCCTTTTTAAACCCGAGATACACACATTGTGAAGAAAATATTTATCCACATCTGTACCATAGCTGTCTTTTTATATTTTCATTCATTCACAGATTCATTCTTTAGGCCTATCTTATAATCCTGTCATTTATTTACTTTGAACTATCCTTCTCTTTCATATGTATCTTAACTTTACATTTCCCTGTATGTTGATTGTTCAAATCAAAATTAAGTTCATAATTCATAGGTAATCCATTCTTCAGAATTGAATGTTTTCGTGTGAATATCTAAATCATTGGACTATACATGAAACATGGATACGTTACAGTGGATACCCTTCAAAGAACAAAGAGCTAGAAATAAAGTAACTATTCTTTTCAAAGCAATTAATGGACAAGCAATATTACCACTAGAGGAATTCAGTATGAAAAGTAGCCACACAAGATCTGGTGCTCAAACATTTACACTGCCTTCATCAAATGTAGATAGTCTAGTCGTTTATATTCATATTTCCCTAATACATTCAGATTGTGGAATGGACTCTCCACCAATGTCTAGTAGAGCAAAGATACAGAAGATTTGAAACAGAAACTTAAATTAAATGTACAAAACTAATATCAAAATACTAGAAATATATGTTTGAGCACAAGATATTGTGTGGCTATTTCTCATATTAATTCCTCTAGTGGTAATATGGCTTGTCCATTAATTGCTTGGTAAAGAACAGTCAAACAGCATCTTACATGTTGACAATGAGAGGGTTGCCTATCAAACAGCAACTTACGTGTTGACAATGAGAGGGTTGCCTATCAAACAGCAACTTACGTATTGACGATGAGAGGGTTGCCTATCAAACAGCAACTTACGTGTTGACAATGAGAGGGTTGCCTATCAAACAGCAACTTAAGTGTCGACAATGAGAGGGTTGCCTATCAAACACCAACTTACGTGTTGACAATGAGAGGGAGATGTCCAAAGTGAGGTGGGTCCCACCCAAAGGCCTTGTACAGCAAGATGTGTTTTGGGGTGGACGACAGCCATTCCTGGGGATTGGATTTGAAGTGTCAGTTGCCTGTAGACATTGAAGCGAGCTCCTTCAGCCTAAATTAAGGGGTACAGCGGGTGAAATATTAAATTTGCTATCAAACCAGGCAGTTATAAACTAGTGACACACATATAAAAAGGAGGCATATCAAATAGTGGGGAGGGGGGGGTGAGGGGGGAAATGTGTTTGGAGAGACTAATTTTTGGTTGCCATGGTAATGGCAGCCATCATGTATCTTAAAAACAACTTTTTCAGATATATAATCTTGCTTCCTATTATAGTTCGACCTTGTTTTTTTTTGTTTGTAGCTGAATACGCCCATTAAAAATGAAAATACAGTGGAACCTCTGGATAACGACATCGCTCGGGACCGAAGATTTACATCATTATCCGGAGGTATCGCTATTCCGAGGTTTTCAAAATGGCGGAAAAGGGGCACGGTCATAGGTTAAATCAAGTCTTCTGGGGAAAATAACAATGCGATGCATGGACCCATGTCTGTGATTCAGTGTGATAAGACAGGTCCTAATCACGTTAGAATGTGTCATTGTTTTGATTATATTATTCATAATAATAATACGGTACATTTAACCAGTGTTTTAATAATACATAGTGATCGAGGGCCATTTTCCCTCTGTCCCAACCATCTTTGAACGATAATAAGAAATGCCGGATCTCTACTTTCTGTAGTGTATTACTGTTAATATTATATTGCAATATTACTATTAGTACCGGCATTAGCATTATGGGTGGGGACCAGCATCATTCGGTCGTGTTGAATGGCATATTTAATACTACAATTCAATGGAACAATGGGGGAAGGCAAAGCTGGCATCCAAAACGCCAATTGTGATAGTGTGATGGCCCAAATAAGGGCTGTTTGAGGGATGGTGGGGGGGGGGGGGTTCACCATAAAGTAGGACATCTCATTGTTTGGGAAATAAGCATTTTCTTTGGCCTAGAGAATGAGATACCACTGGTCGGAAATGAGATTGTCTGTTTGGCTAGATTTTTTGTACCAAGCATTGCTGTTAACTGCCGATTATCGCTAGATTGATGTCGCTAACCAGAGGCGAGGTTTCTTTGACATTTATGTCGCTACTTTGAGGTTTTCATTACTAGTAATCTATAGCAAAAAAAAATCAGGACCAGAGATCAATGTCACTATCCGGAGGTTGTCGTTATTCGGAGGTGTCGTTATCCAGAGGTTCCACTGTAGCTGGAAAAAAACATTCTGGATTATCTGACTAAATAAGATATTGATGAAATGTTTAATACATAGGTCTAAATTTTCTTTAAACATTCGTGTGATAAAAAGAAAAATGTTGCTTAAAAAGCGAGATTTTACAACTGAAAAAATCGTTGTTGAAATGATAGTAAGAGAGTGATCGGGGAATAAAGTTACATAAGAAAAATAAAATTGATTGCATGTATATAGCGCTTTACCCAGTTGTTTTGCATGCCCCTCGGCCAACCCATTTGGCACAACAATACAAGCCTTTTGCCAGGTACCCATTTGACACCTGGGTAGGTGAAGTAAATGGAGTCAATTTTTCGCTGGCAGGCATCGAACCCGAAACCCTTTGGTGTCAAGCCCAAACCCTCTATCCATTCAGCTACTGTGCTTCAAAATTGATCTTGAGCAAATGACAACGCGACAATAACATTCTTAAAAAGAACACTTACAGAACCCCGCAAGACGTGAGTGACCTCCATCAGATGATCATCGACAACATTTGCCAGATGGTATGTGGGATAGCCATCTGATTTTAGTATAATCTGTTGGTATATAAAGCAACTGATCAGGTTCATCATAATTGCCGAGGAGCCTCAGTCACAAGTGCATATAAACTGTTAGACATAGAATTTTACGTAAGGTATAATAATAATAATCCTTTATTAAAAAAATTTAGTGCTCATTGTGGGCTCCCCGCCCGGAACCGCCCAGAATTTTTGCGCCTCACTGT
>JBCHJU010038193.1:0-11672 GCA_039654505.1 Plocamopherus imperialis | reverse complement strand
ATGGAATGTGTTCATCTGTGTGTGTGTGTGTGTGTATATGTGTGTGTTTGTGTGTGTGTGTTTAGCAACCAAGTTTCAGAGGTACATAAAATGGTTGAACAACAGATACTCTGCAAGATACAATCATGACACTATTGACACCCACTTCTGTCTGCCTTTAGCCAAAATCAACATCTATAAATTTACTTCAGACAACAATCTCGGACTGCAATGTGCTGCCAATCAGACATCCATCACATTGAGATATTCATTAAAATACTTGCCTCATACTTTAGAATTTAGAATCATGTGCAAAGGTGGTGCAGTGGTGGACAGGTGTTGCCCTTTGCATCTAAACATCTTGAGCTTGAATAATCTGTTAGAATTGATTTGTTCTTTATATGCTCTTTTTGTATCTTAGAATACAATTGAAAAGGTACATTTCTAAATCATGTTACACATTCTTATTGCTTCCTAGCTCTGTATGAGCAGCAGATATGATCCATCAACAAGGCTTCTCAATTTGTCTTCCCTCCATACTGATGAAAGTCTCATCAAGGATGGCATTCACTTGTATTTAAACAAACCTGCTGTCATGGATGTAGTAGCTTCCATTGTGAAAGAATACATTCCAGAGGTGGGTATGCAGCGTGACAACTGCTTTTGAACTGGAAAATTAGAATCTTGATGGATTCATTGCAAATCTATGCTCTCCTGATAACACGGCGTCACCCTACCTACCTCCCTCCCTCCTTTCTATCTCTGATGATGGTGTATGGTCCCATATTTAAAATAAACAACAAAGTTCTTTGTTGAGACCTTGTCCCTGAACTCATCTTTCGTTATGACTATGACCATTTTGATGTTATTGTTATGCAGGTTAAGCATACATTGCTGTTACATACAAAACACAAGTCTCCACGGCTAGAACATAATAGAAGAACTCGTACTTCCCTAGATCATGTTTATGGCAATAGGCCTCTTACTACATAATAATTTGAAAGTTCTGCAAGGACTGCATAGACTAGATCTAAAGGTTTCTAAACTTAATTTTGCCACAGCTAGAGCACATCAAGATAGACTAGATCTAGTTATCTTAATAATATATCATCGTGACAAAATCATTACTTTCCAGAGTGCATTGATAAGTGCAATTTGTAAGAAACTCCATCCAAAGAAAGGCTGTAATTTCAAAAGGGTTCTAGAAAACAATATCTGACTGAGGCAAAATCCACCATGCACAACATAACGTCACAATTACATAGAATACAGAGATCTGTAGTATCCCAGGAAGCAACAATAAATGCCAAGTCTCGCCTAAAGAGGGTGATTTAAAACAAGCTTCGGTCTACCCTCAGCTGATACTGTTTACTTGGGTAGTTGAGGGAACAATTTCTTTTCATTTCATGATTGAAATTTAAGCAAAAATCAGAACATCTTTTGAACAAATTCGAAATATAAAGAAGTCAGACAACTGAACAAGATATAAAAGTTTCATCAAAAGGAAGTATATCTACTGTGGAATAAATCTCGTTTTAAAATAGCTCACTTTACGGAACAAATTTGTAATAAAAAATGTTTAATTGATATACATAAGATATGCACTTTCAAACGATGATGGAAAACCACCGTCTATAAAATAAAAGATATGTTAAGATGGAAGTACCACAGAAGGATCAGTTTTTAATCAAGAAAACGGAATGATTCATCTAACGCATTAGATAAAAGAACAAAGAATCAAAGAACTGCACTCACGGTATCAAGGGTGATTTTGATGGTGTTTATCGCTCATCATTAGGTGTGGCTGGCCTGGTTCATGACCTTTCGGCAGGTACCGTATTGGGTTCAGGAGGCTAATTGTGGCGCCCTAATAAACACAACCACACTTAGGTCTAGTCAAGCATCCCTTACCCCCTTTCTTTGTTTTACTAATTTATGACAATCATAAGATGAAAGACTCATCCTGAACTGAACATTGTCACAAATATTAATGATATTACAATGTGTATTTTATCTTTGCTTGTCTTTTGTCTGATGACAGCTATCTGGACTAGACTTGAGTAGCAACAAGATACTGTCCCTTGGTCACATGTCAGGCCTTGTCAAAGGTGCTGTAGGAGTGACCTCCTTGAATCTGGCGAAAAACCAGATCCGCTCCATAGAAGAACTGGAAAAACTGAAAGAATGGAAAGGCATCATGGAGTTGGTGCTGGAGGGCAACGACTTGTGTAATAATTTCAAGAACCAAATGGAATATGTCAGGTGGTATAATTTGAAGTGGATGATGATTTATCTCTGCCTTGCTGGCAGGGATGTTCAATCAAATGTGTGTCACGTCTTTGTCTTTTTATGGGATATCGGCATCATATGAGTTAATCTAGTCTTGTCTTTTTATGAGATGTTGGCATCATATGAATTAATCTAGATAGCAGTGAGAAAAGAATAACTTCATTTGTGTTTGTTATTTATAAAGATATTATTTTTTTCAAGCTTTGTGACTTTGTTGCCTTGAGAATCATGGTAATATTGATGCAGGCAATTACATGACAAATTGACAATTATATCCTTTGCTGAAATTTACAGGTTTCTGACATGAAGCTCATATATTGAGCAATGTTTAGATATTTTAACGAGGTAAATTTTCAAATTGACAAGCTATAAATTTAGTTTAAAGTTCATGTATTTTCCTTATAAAATTTATGCCTTAAACCAGATGTTTTGACACATTGATTCACAAATTTTGTCAGATTCATCCATTAAGAGTGATTGTGTCTGTTTTCAAGATTCACATTTGTCTTTCCAAGTGATGGAGCTTGGGGAAAGCTTTGATGCAAAAGTCAAAGATGACAAGTATCTCTAATTTGAATAAGTCACAGATGACAAGTATCTCTAATTTGAATCAACAACAGTACTTTTCAAAAGTGCTCACACCCATTCAGGGTCAATGCTACAATTTAAAGTGTAGTACATTTTACAATGCATATTTTATGTTCCTTACTTGCAACCTAATCTATATAGCACTTGCTCATTAATGAAATAACTTGAGTGCATAGACATTACTTTGCCACTCACTTACAACTTTTGTCAGAGTCGATGTTCCCTCCCAGTTCAAACTGGACAACAAGCAGTTTTTCCCTTGCTTGGCCCAGATTCTGCTCAAATTTTGTTACCTCAATCCTGCTTTGACACCTTTTCATCACAATAAACTCTAAAGAGATACAAAAATCCATGCATATCTTCTACCATGGTAATCATATACTTTGGAGGTCTTATCAGCTGAATGGATCTCCTTGAAGATTCTTTTGACAGATTTAATTATTAAAAGCAATGAGGGTCCTTTGAAAAACTTTGATTTCACCAATTATGGTGTAAGGGAATTTGTTAAAATGTTGAAATGATTGTGTTGATTTGATGAGTCTATTGTCCCAGTCCTCAGAGATGAGCCTGGCATTTCACTTCAAAATACCTCTCAAGGGTTTTACAGTAATTATCACCCATTTTCTCAGTATTATTCACAAAATTATCTACAAAAGTATGTGTATGTGTGTTTGCAAAGGCAAAAACAACACAATGCTGTTATCTTTCAGTTTTTAGCTAAGTTGAAAATGAAAATATTAATATGTTTCAAGCATTCCTGAATCTTATCTAAAGGTAACGCTCTTATAAGAAAGATACATGAGGCAGAAAAGTCCATCAAAGTTGGCTGTGTTTATTGATGTCACCTTGTCAAACCTGATTATCCCTTATTTTAAGGATGAATGCCAAACAACCTTAACCAACCAAAGTTTTCCACAAGATCCTTTATTTACAATTACATGGAAAACTGGTTACTGACACATTCAAGATCCTTTGCTTCCAAAATCATGTATTCTCAAAACTGTTAACCAACACAGTAATAATGCAGGACAGATCTTTATCTGCTGCTACATGGTAGTTTTTACAGAACTGTTTGTCAATCTGTAAATGAATGGTTGGGTATATGAAATATAGGCATGCTATACATGCCAGGTATCTTACTAATGGCAATTGGCTCCTTAAAGGCCCTCTTTGCAGTTGGAGGCCCTGTCACATGCCTGGCGAAAGGAAAGGAGTCCCACCAGGAAATGTGAAAGCATCAATATTCTTTTTAGTCTTGTTTCCGCATTGTACACATCAGTCATATGCAGACTCTATGAGCTTTGAATATCAAACAGCATCTATGCTAGGGAGACGGTTGGAATGGTGTGGAGGTTAGCAAGATTATGATAAAGGAATGGACATGCATGTAAGGCTTTTTTTTCTTTAGGAATGCTTTAGTTTACCAATTCAGTGGATGTGATATACATATACATGTATGTCCAGTTTGAAATTCTTCTGGACAGCATGGACAGCATTTTTTCTGTTTTTGTTTATCTTTAAAATATATGAGAAATCGGCTTTTCCCTTTTGTACTGTGGTGGACATTTTAGTCCCCAGATTGTTTTAAATTGCAAACTGAAACTGACCAATTTGTGCGATAAAGATGACATTTCGACTGAATTGTTTGGCTCCTGTCACATCCATTGGCTGCACACTGACAAGTTATGTTTAATTAATTCCTGTGGAATTGGGTGGTTGGTGGACAATACCTATCCAACATTTGCAGCCATCATAAATTTTAAGCATGTCTTATGCCACGTTGCATGTCCAGTTGATATGAACACAGAACAATGGTCCTATTCTTGCCTGGTAGTTAAGTGCCAAATTGCACCCAAATTAATGAACAGAGATTGTTTTTACGCAGGCCAGCACTGGCCTTTGTTAAACACAAATAGTTTGTATACAAGCTAGCAGGGTCTTTCTTGTGTCCATATCCAACCTATTTACTTGCTGGAAAAGCAAGTTTTACAATGCACCTGTCAAGCTGAGATCATCAAACCTTGCCCAGCAATGCTTAATTAATTGTCTAAACCATTGGCAAAGAGGGGAGGGGGCTTAGTGGCTCTGGAGAGTTAGAAGGCTCTGAGTGACACATGCGCTTTTTTCTTTCAGCAAGAAAATTTACAACTGTTGACCCAAACTCGGGTGAAAATGGTACAGCTTTGACTGGGAAAGTATTCTGCAATAAACTACATCCTATTCAGAAAGTGCGTGATAGATCTAATCTGTTACTGTCTGCTCCATGCTATGGAAACCAGGATACGCTCTGGCCCAATGAGCCGAAAGGCTTGAAAGGACTACTTTACTTTTTTTTATTGGCAAAGAGCTATGATTTAGCCATACTTGACAGAAAGCTAATATTTTCCTGGTCCTGGTCCTGATGGACAGTCCTTACTGGCTTGTGCTCAATGGCAATGTGAAGGAGGTGAAGAGTTTGTGGAGCTTGGTGCTAGGAGCCAACCATTCTTGGTTCAGCTCCCACTCGGGGTGGCCTGTGTTTACAAAATGTTATCTTTCATAATGTTTTCACTTTCCTCATGCTGGGCAGGCATTACCCACCGTCAACTACTCTGATGGTGCAAGATGGCCAATAATTTTGGTTGGCCTTTTTCAAAAGAGATTTTATGATTTAAAGACTTAAATCAAATTTGGGCTGTCATCCGCAGTGAGAGGTCAAATATCAATACAGTATGAAGTCTTTTTGACATTGATGACTAGTGGAAATTATAAATATTTCTTATTTGAAGCCCCAAATATATCATCAGTGTCATTCTTTAAACATACAACTGCAAATTTTCAGATTATCACTTTTTCATACCGAGGTTATTATGATTGAAAGTCAATCATTTCATTTTTATCAAATATGACGATGCTCAACTGAAATACCCGAAACAATTTTGTTTATGATGAGCATAAGATGAATGACTTTTAGTGAAGTTTACTTTGGCATGAAAAGGCAAAAATCCAAGAATTTGTAGTTCGACATTTTTAGAATGATGCCAGTGATGTTATCAAAGTTGAATGATTACTCTTGCCCCATTGTTGGGTAAGCTTTTCACATAAGGCTCTGACTATTTGAATTGTTGTTACTGGATATAAGGATTTTTCAATATCACTGCTTCTTGCCAGATTCTTTTGTTTGTTCATATGTTTTTCAACGGGAGGATGTTTTTAGAAATGTCGCATCCTGCTGTGCTTGAAAAACGTATTTGCTTTTTACATTGTGATGAACATCATCTGGAGCTTTTTACATTGTGATGAACATCATCTGGAGCTGGCTTGTCATCTCCAGCATTCAAATCGTGTTACCCCTGGAGACAATGCCATAGTCAAGCTCAATAATGCGTTCATGGGAATGTGGGCCCTGACACAATGATATCACTGTGGATCTTGCATGTCTCTATGTCTTCATCATCTGATCTTTGATGCCTTTTGTCACTGTATGCCCTGCATTACATGACATCCCTATTAGTCTTTGTTTTCATCGTATCACATAAGGCCTGTGTGGGATCTGTGATGCTATGTCAGGTGTTCAATATTTGGGCTGTGATCCCAATTATTGCTTCTATATCTCTTTGGTGTTATGATTTCATGGTAAGTCTTTTGTGCATTACAGTAGTAACAGGCCTATAATCCGTTCCAAAGAACCATTATTTTTTTCTATCAATATAACTTATCTAAAATACCAGTTCAGAGATGAGATTTTCACCTAATTGGCCATTTTGAATCACCAACAGTCCCTGGCTCATAAACAATGTTCTATTTTCAAGTGCTGAAATGAGCCCAATATGTTGCCTGAATTGGGCATTGTGCTAATGGATGCAGAAAAATAACTAATTAGGGTGTACATGTATGTGTTTATATGTCACCTAACTAGCATCCATCCTGAATCTTCTTGCCTAAAACGTCCAAACACTTCACATGGTGCCCACACTGTCTACTACCCAGCATCCATCCTGGCTCCTCTTTCATCCTGCTCACCCTGTTGGCTAATTCTTTGGCCTGAAACATTAAGCCACTGAACATAAGGCCCAACCCCCCTTTTCTGTGGATCTATCTACAGTCTTAGTCAACAATTGGACAACAGCTGAACCATTGGTCAGCTCGTTGAGATACAGTCCATTTTGTAGGCTTTGACTCACCATGCTTGTCACACTCCCAAAATTTTGTTTGCCCAAGTTGTGAACATTTGGAGTTTTAATGCTGTTTGGGCGTAGATATTGTTTCTCATTCTCTTCTGTTATCATCACCCAGAGATGACCTAAAGGATTAACTGGGTGTAAAACAATCAATCAGTCAATTTCTGTCATCATGTTCGTGTCAGCATTGGGGCAAAACTGTGCCATGACATTCATGCTTTCTGTCTATTCCTCCTAATTCCCAAATTGTCCGTTTTTGCTGTTTCCCATTGACCGGATGTTTAGCCAGTCACTACTGTATTATGACTTTTGGCAACAACGGAAAAATACATTTTTCCATTGTTTTTATTTTCGTCTGAAAATTTCATTCCTTTCAATCTTTGTATGGTTTCCTCTAGCTGCTGCTTCAAGAAAGAATTATTTGTTCATAAGTTCTTTGTGAATTGTTTGGTGATCAATGGTAACAGACACTGTGCATGTCTTCTCTTCATCTATAGCCCTTTAGGGTTACTTTTATAATCTCAGTTTTCAGAATGTTGACGGTTTTAAAATGTCCTATTTACTATAGATAGGTACATAGACTGCAAAAGCATTGTAGTTTTTTGAAGATTTAAGCAAACATGATCTGGCATGGATTTTTGTAGAATGACATTTTTGTTTTGTTTTGAGGTGGTTTTTTGGGTCTCATATTGTCTTTCATTGCTTAGGCTTATGAGTTTTCACATTTAAGTTGAATTTTCATGTCATCTATCTTTTTCTTGATTTGCCTTTCCCCTCTGACTTCTTGCTTCTGGGTTTTGACTTTTACGCTATGAGGTACATAATCCTTGTGCATGTAACTGCGCCAGGATATATTAACTTGACACTGGTTCCCTTCAGCCTGCAGTATAACACAGTCTCCATTGGCTTGAGGCATCAATTCCCACACCATCAAACAAATGTGATGTGTGATGTTTGTATGTCTTTTTGCTGGCTGGATGAGACTGTTGAGCACAATATATAACTCATTATCTGTTTGCAATATGATTTGGAATTTTATATTTCAAGTCACAACAGAAAAAAAAGTTGTGCTGAGATATTATTGTTTGGCTGAAAGGTATGCCATGTCATGTCCAAGGAAGAGATAATCTTTCCTCAAAGCTTTTTCATTTTTTTATTTGGTTTTCTTTAATTTTTTTTTTTTTTTTTTTTTTTTTTTTTTTTTGTCAAGTCCACAAGTCTGCTCTGGATTAATTTGATAGCATATGCAAAATTTTTCAACTCTTTTTGGTCAATCAATCAAGATGTCTGTTTCTATTCCCATTTGTGTGCTAAATGGTAGCAAGTGTTGATCGTTTCCATGTAGATAAATTACCATCCCTCAAAGGGCACTTTGGTTGCATGATTCCAGGTCTTCTCACACTGGCCTTTCTCATTAACACAGTTTTTGATGTCATCAGAAGCTGTCATGTTGAAGTACCCAGTGTAGTCTTTCCGGAAATTGACTCAAGATTATTTCATATATGGGTCATTTCCAATGCCACCATGGTCTTGTTTGTGTCTTTTATCCCAACTGTCTCAATGTTGCAATTTTTCACTCACATGCGATGCCCAAGTATCCATGTATCATGGTGATTATGTGTCCATTCCGTCTGTTACCATTTATCCTTATTATGTGTCTCATATATCTTTGTCATTGAAGTGCTATGTTGGTTTTAATTCCTGCAAATACCAATGTGGGACAGTTGTGTCCACATCAGTTGTGTATCCTGCGTTTCAACAGCCACTGTTAGCAGAATCAGGTGTTTTTGAGTGGAGCATGGGCTCTTATGTATTGAACTCTGTGGTTGGTTTGGGGTTTTGTTTTTGGTATGCTTTTCTGTCATCTTTCCTCTTTGGCCATGTAAGTTTTATTGATCATGTTCCTCAACTTCCACGGAACTGTTGAGGAAGGGACCTATACAGACTGCGTCACAGTTCTCAAATTATAGCTAATCAACATTGAAGTTTTCTATTCAAAATTTTCAAAAATCTTATGTAATTTTTTTTTTCATTGCTACTGAAATTGCTCAATGGCAATGAATTTTACAGGTCATTGCATTATGCTTCCTTTGATGAAATTTTACTATGCCAAAAGTTTCTCATGTTTTTCAAAGAGCATCCACACCATTTTCTTTTTATAACAATTACCTTCTGCTCATAGTAATATTGCCAAGAAAACAGTGTGAGACCAGATGGTACTCATCAGACATCATTCCTCCAGGCATATGTGAAATAGGGACAGAGGTGCTCATCATCAAAGCATGTGAGGATTTGTTGATTGTTGACTCTGTGCAATGATGATGATATTTTTTAGTCACTTTCAAACCCCAGTTGAGTGCATTTGAAGATTTAAGAATGTCACTATGAAGCAGACATGATTCGATCTTACTGAAAATAACTGTGTAGCTTTTGTTGCACATTACATTGCTGGAGATAGTGTGAATCTGAAAGCTGGCCCTTTTACTGCTTGGTGAAGGGAATTGGCCGTTGAGTCTTTGTCTCACTACAATCAAAATTTCATACGTTCTAAGCCTAAGTCACTATGATATTGATAATAGTAAAATTAGAAATAATGAACTGAATAGACTGCTAATGTACAATTACAATCATGCAAGTATAATCTATGGCATAAAGTTGTTTTTTTTTTAAGTGCCTTTGTTTTGAGATTTGCTAAAATTTTTATATAAGCCCTGTTTTGTTTCATACATCAGCGCTGTACGCAAAAAAATGCCAAAAGTTGTCAAATTGGTAAGTTAGATCTCTTTGCTTTTACTAAGCCTCTTTAAAGGCAAATTTATTTTATTTCAGATTCTACCCGATCGATTAAAGATTAAAAAAAAGAGAGTGATCTTCAGATTGATTGATACCTCCTATTTTTGTATTCATGCATAATATAAGAAAAGATTTTGTTTTGTTAATAATTTAAGTTTTGTTTTCCTTATTTTGAAAGCTCTATGGGAAGGTATTGTTTTTGTATCAGAAATAGCACTGTATTAAATAAAAACATTGTCCTGTTCTTTGAAATAGGATGGAAATGACCTGCCACCTCCTGTCAGCTTTAGCCTGGACACACAATCCATCCCATCCTCAAAGGTAAATTTGTAGGATATTTAACCAAGTTGACAGTACCTTTTGCAAAATCTTTTCAGCAGAGAAATTCTGAAGACTCAGAAATTACCTAATTTCACAACTTTAATTTTTTTTTTAATGCCTGTCACACCAATGTTTATTATTTGTTTCAAAAGCAGTCAGGGTTCATGATATTTTGTTATCAAGTAATGATGGTATTGTTGTCCTAATAGTAAATGATTTTTATAGATATGGATTAAAAAAATAATTTCAAGGACTTTATTGTTGTTGGTTGTTTTTTTTTTTCAAACTTGAAATTGAATTTCACAGTCATAGAAATATATTTTGTCTTATTATTGTTGTTATTATTATTTATTTTAGGGCGGAGAGGAGGGGTTTAAGACATTGTATTTTAAGAAAATTGATTTGTTATTTTTTATTTGTTTTGTTGGTCTATTTATCTATCTATCTATCTATTTATCTATCTTTCTATCTATCTTTGTCATGAATGTTCACATCCCCAGGGCAGTTACTTCCTAGAGGAAAAATGGAGGAATTTAATTGTCACTTTTGTCAAGGAATACTATTCCATCTATGACTCTGATAGCAGGAGAAATTTAATGGCAGCTTACTCTGAGAAAGTGAGTATTATAAGGTTCTGATTGATTTAACTTAAAAATGGTTTTCCTGTGTTCATAGGATTACTAAATAGAAAGCTTAAAGGCTTAGCCTGTCACATTTCCCTGAACACTTTCACTTTTTGGCTTAACAGCTTTATTCTACTAAATGGTTAATGAAAGAGTGTTAATTAATGTTCAAAGTCTTTTTTTTTTCCAGCTGAAGTTTTATGAGAATGGTGGAAAATATAAACTTTTCTGTTTGTTTATTTACTTGCAATTCGGCCTTTTAAAATCAAAATGATGGAAACAAAGGTGCCTGCAATAATTTGGGAAACTAGATTTTATTTGAAATATATTTCATGGATGGAGTTCCACTTTCCAAATATGAAGAAATACAATAGTGTTGAATATTGTTTGTATGAGGAAAAGTTGATTTGAAAATTCATTTCACAATTATTGCCGGTAATTACCATTTATATTCGTGTATAATGCACAACTTTTTGCCAAAAATCTATGTCTCAAAGTGGGGGGTGCGCATTATCTTTGCAGTCCCAATTGAGGTCGAAAAAATCCCGGTCCTAGCAATATCGATTTTTTTATTCATCCAACAGAGCTGCCAAGTGTCCTGCATTTCGCAGGACAGTCCCGCTTTTCAACCTCTTGTCCCGCCCGCATTTGAAAAACCATCGATTTGTCCCGCAAACCAGCCGGCAAACAGATCCGTGTTTTGATCTGCGTTTTGTTTTTTTGTTTTTTATTTCTTATGAGAATGAGAACTCTTCTTTGTACAAAGATTATAAATTCGTCACCATTTCCAGGCCTTCCACTCCTCCGCAAATTTGCGGATTTCTGCATTTTTCGCCCTCGCGGAAATTTCCGCAAGTATAAAATTTCTCTGTGGGAGGATTCCCGAAAATCCGCGATCGGCGATTCGCCAGAATTAACA
>JBCHJU010038082.1:0-11675 GCA_039654505.1 Plocamopherus imperialis | reverse complement strand
ATATGGCAACACCCCGCCCCATTATGCGCACCACATCAAGGACTTCCTTCACAGGGCAAACATCGCCACTTTGCCCTAGCCAGCATTCTCCCCTGACCGTAATCCCATTGAAAATGTGTGGTCCATGGAAAAAGAGCTAAGAAAGAGGCCAACAGTGAGAAATGCTGATGAATTAATTAATGCCGTAAGTGACATTTAATTTGGGACCTGTTAACCGAAGACTTTGTGTCCCGGTTGACCAATTTGATGCATCGAAGATTGAATAGTGTGAGAAGAGCGGATGGAGGCCACACCAAATTTTGAAAACGTTGAACTCGTTTCAGGTACGGTACGCAGTTCTTTAAGGTACACAGTTCTTTAAAATACATACATTTATCTTATGTCAGAGTGTTTCGTTCTTTCTCAAGTTTACAAGAACGGTTTTCGGACTTCCGGTCATTAATTTTAATCTCTATAAAAGCATGATGTTGCAATTGTAACATGATAGGTATCAGCATGTTCAGCATTTGAACCCGTTCTAACGATTATTAATATTAGCTTCACTGGTTGCCAGGAAAGCAGCAAAATACAAGTGTAAAAGGACTTTAGAATATGATTGTAATGTATATATATATGTATATAGAAACCAATTTCGTTAGTGCCAACTGCGTTGCCAGTTTGGCTTTTTCTGAGCCAAATTCCAGAAATCTGGGCAATTACAATCTCTCTTGGTTTCCATGGGCCTATTTCGATTTGGAGAATTGGGGATTATTTTTTTTTTCTCTTTGAGCTGCGAATCATAATTTTGTGAATATTTATAGCAAAGTATAGAAGATTGTAAATAATTTGAATGTTTTTCTGTTTGTGAGCAAGAACCAAGAAAGAGTAGATAAAGCCAAGCTAGAGTAGATAAGCCAAGGGCTGTGCTGTATGGGTGTGATTGGAATCTATGTACATGTACATAGGTGCATTGACCTAAGGGATCTTTTGAGAAAGGAACGAGTCATTTTGTTAAGTAATATTCGATACATTATTTTTATCCATTTATTTATTAGACTTTTAGTTCTACATGTTATTTTATGTGAACCATGGTACAAAGAAACCAAAGGGTGAGGCAATTGTGCTTGTGGGATAGAAGTGAACGGGTTCTGTTTGGTTTAATAATTTGGCCCCTTAATTTGGCACCAAAAAAAAATTGGGATCAATTTGGCTCTTTGACTTAAATACATCTGGCAACCCTGTTTAAAGGCCTATACCAACTGCAAAGTAGCCTACCAACCAAACGCCTTTCAGTTTCAGTGACGAGGTCCGATGGCAGTGGTAACCTAGAGCATATAATTTACCAATGCTTCATTCTATCTCCAGCTCTTTCCCCTTTTCCTCCGTTCGTGGAAACGGGCAAATCAACTTGTGCCATAAAATAACGTAGTCCTTGAAACTTAACCTAAAAGGAATCTTGGTCTAGAATAAGATTCCATTCCAATTGAACCCTAATCCTCATGCTACATGTATTTACAATTGTATGGTTTCTGCTCCTTTTTATTTAGATCTAGGTATAGACCTAGATTGAGATTCAGTGGCATCGCACACATTCCCTTCCTTCATTCATCTTTTAAATCTACCAAGAAAATAACAATTTTATCGAAATGTCGTGCCTCCCCCCCCCTCCCCCCAAACACACACAAAATCGGGTCCTTTATGATATGTAATACATGAAATATACATGTATCTAGGCACATGCACATCTATATTACAATGTGCCATTATGTAAAACGTACATGTATATTACAATAGAATATGTCCAACTTCAATTGATTAATACGTATATCAATCATGACACCTTTAACAAACATTTTTCTTTTTTGTGATATGCAAATACATGCATAAATGAAGACCCAATAATCATCAGCATGATCGAAGTCAAACCTGGAAACTCCTGATATGAAATCAATACAAGTTACAAAATATTTCATGTGAAATCAATACAACAGGTTGCAAAATATTTAATAACACCAGGTGATAAAGAAATTACAATGTATGTATAAAAAGAACATGAATCCGTCTTGGTTTGATAAACTAAATTTTGATTTTACAGAACACATTTTTATTGAATATCAGCACAATGAAAGACAGTTATAATGAAAGACAAAAGTTGATTTTAATGTTACATTATAATTATATATCGTTGGTGTCTGTCTAATAGTCTATACACGTATAACTACAAATTTTCGGATTTTGGTGTGAAAAAGTGAAAATCCAAAAATTTGTAGTTATAATAATACAGAACAATAACGATATACATTGTATATAACTGAAATGGAGAACCATTTGAAAAGTCAAGGTCTGAAGGTCAATTTAGATAAAAACCAAGTTCATTACATATAAGAAAGGAAGCGGACGAATGGAAGACGTCAAAGAAAGTTTGTTTTATGTGAGATAGTAAGGAAGATATTGAACACCGGAAACGTCTAACGTGGCACGAAGCGAATGAATAAACTTTCTGGAAGAAAGAATAAGATAAATTATATAAACATAAAATTAAAATCCACACTTCACTGGCAAAATCAATATTGATCTACAACTCTGGCACATTGGCCATAATGAAAACAGTCTAAAATAAACTGTATGCATTTCATAGAAAGCAATGAAGAAGAATACTCAAAATATGCTATCCGACAAAAATCATGCCTCTCTATACAAAAATTGCAAGAAAACTCCACTGTCAATCCTAAGCAAAATGGAAATTATTTGGTCATACATTGAGACAAGATGAAGAAACTCCAGCAAACAAAGCAATAACTCAATAACATAATATTGCATGTACAACTTTCATTGGCAATGTTGCCTTGAACACTAAACAATGATGTAGCATTTCTGAACAGCATGACATTGACACTATGCATAAAATGATCACAAAAGCAGTTGGCTCAGAACAGAAAAGCGTGGTTTGGATTCACCAACCTTTTGGTAAAAACAGCCAAAGCCAAGCAAAAGCAGTTGTTTTGGAGAGAAGATTATAAGATCTACCAAAATCACCTTGCCACATAAATCCATAAATAAGATGTTTTTGTGCATTATTAAAGCATAGAGCGATATTTAATGCTTCTGTTATCGATGACATGAGACACAAACCCTTACCCACAGTCATACGTGATCTAGATCATAAACTTCATGTAACTGACCACTCCTTTTCACCAATATGTACGTAAATGAGACCCCTTATATCATGTAATGGTTGTAGAGTCTGTTGACACCTGACAACGGGGTGACCAGAGCTACATCATACAGTATAACTCGGATATAACAGCACAAACGGGACTTTCATTTTAGTGCCGTTATGTCAGAGTGCCATTACAACCGAGCACATTAAAAACCCTGACAGTGTTAAGAATTGCGCTTCCTTTGCACCTTTGGAAGGGGAAAGAGATGGAGGAAGAGAAGAGGGGTGCCGGTAAGTTTATACACCGACCAGTGTAAGTGTGATGACTGGGCACAACACACTTTTTGAAGGACTAGAGAGGCATTTTAGTTGGCTTCTGAGCGTAGTACTAACAATTTTTAATTGGTCAATGCCTGTATTGTCAATAGCTCGGACTACCTGCAGTGCTGTTATAACCGAAATAAAGGCCACCGTGCCGTTATATCAGTAAACTTATACTGTCGCGTAATAGAGGGGAAAAGGGGGCTTGGGGAAAGTGCTGTCATACCTGGAGGTGCCGTTATAGCCCTAGCCGTTGTATATGAACTGGACTGTAAATACCACACAATTCAATGGTAGGTGGGGATACAATGGCAGCAAGACACCAGAACGTGAGCAGAGCTTTGATCGTGACAGAATAATGAAGAAGGGCTGACCACTTAGATTTAATTATTTTTGATTGGTCATCTTGGACAAGTGAGTGCGTTTTATCAATGAAAATTATGTTTGTCGTGGGCAGGTGGTCTTTTTGAACAGATGTAAAATACAGGGAAAAAATTAAGGCAGTCAACAGAGAGTGTTCATGAGATAGATGGTTGTCTCATACATCTGGTCAATAGGTAAGATTCGACAGTAACAGATGCCCAAAGAGCTCTGAAAATTCATTGAAAAATAATGAAGATTTAGAACATAAACAATACCACTAGCAAGGTCTTGAAACTTGGTGACTTCAGTTTGGCAGACCCCAACTGAGAAAACATAATGTGTAAATAAAAGATATAAAATATGTAATAACTTCCTGTAAAAATATGTATGAAAACCGACAAGAACTCCTTGTCAAAAAATTCATAACAATTCCTTGTAAAGAAAATATAAAGAAAATCCTTTCTTCCTTCAAATCTTGCAAGCTAGATGGAGTCATTTTGGATACATATTGAGACATAATCCAGAACAAACCAATGGCATTCTAATTCACTGAAAATATCACAAAACCATCAACAAAATTTCCAGTAACATAAAATAATGACCTAAAAAGATTTCACAGTAACACAATTCAACTAACATCAGTAAAAGATTTGGAAAGTAAATTGGGCTATGACCATAATAATATAGAGAATCTGTCTAATTTCATCAAATGGTTATGGTGAACAGGTCTGGTAAATAATCCAAATTCCAATAAGAAAAAAAAAAGAGCCTAGCTTAGTGGATTTAAAACTGGCAAATAACAAGAAAATAATTGGCAGTATTAGTTTTATTATGCTGGACTGGAAATGAGTTATTATTTTAATAATGGGCCTTACTATCTCAGCAAAAAAATTAGAGAGCTACATTATAAGAACAAAACTTTTATAGACAGTTCACAGGCTTCAAACTCAATGTTGTTGACTGGATGAAGGAATTGGGCAACATATCCACAAAGGCCATGAGAAACAAACAAAGAGCACCATGAAACAAGTGTGAGGCAAGGGGCTAGATGAAAGGGAAATGATCTGACACATTAGATCTAGACAATTTCAATGAGCCCCATAGAGAATGATTACAAACACAGAGGGAAGAATTTTAGATAGAAAAATATGAATGAAAAATGTGGATCCACTGAGATTTGAGCCCAGGACAGTGGCATCGAATCGCCTCACCAAGGAGTAGAAGAACGTTCTTACTGGATCTAACCTAGCTAATACACTCCCAGTGGATCCAAATTTTTCTTTCTTATTTTACTATCTAAAATTCTTCCCTCTGTGTTTGTAATCATTCTCTATGGGGCTCATTGAAATTGTCTAGATCTAATGTGTAAGATCTATTAGAAACACCTTGGCAACACTAAACAAATCAAGTTAACGGACACATTCATGAGATGAAGTAAGAAATTAAGTACTTAAAGGCCAGTACACTAGAATGGAGAAGACACTACTATGTGCAGCATGTGTATGGGATCCACATTGTTAAAACCAAATAGATGAGTTAGAGAAATTTTTTTTAAAATGCAAGCAGTTCTAACCCACAAGTATAATATCTAGAAAAATAAAATGCATAATATTGAATGGTCTCTCCTCAAAAGGCAAAAACAAACCAATCTCCTTATTTTCCATCATTTTCCTGCCATTCAGTTAATTCACAATAATTTTTCGATTTAACGTTAAAATCATTGTGTTGCTATTAATCTTTGTTTAAAGAAAATTGTTCATTTTTGCCTTTTGAAGAGAGACTGTTCAACAGTATATTACATGTTTCTTGTTTTGGAGAGTATATAACTATAACTTTACATCTGATAACACAAAAATATTCATGAAAAAATTACAGCGAGTAGGCCTACCACTCAAAGAACAAAGAGCTAGAATAAAGTAACCATTTTTTCAGTGCAACTAATGGGCGAGCAATTTAACCACTTGGGGATTTAAATATATAAGAGTAATAGTCACACAAGATCTCGTGTCAAACAATTACACTGCTTTCATCAAATATAGATAGCCATCTGTATTCATATTTCCATAATACATTCAGAATGTGGAATAAACTCCTAACCAATACAAAATACTGTAAAGATGCAAAAGATTTCATGCAGAAACTTCCATGTACAGCTCTGATTTCAAGACACTAGAATAATAAATTACTTTAGGCGAGTTAACAAGAATACTCAGTAATTGAGTTTGTCAGCTATTTTGTCCACAAAAATTATGAGCATGAGAAAAAGCGCAAAAAACAATTGCAATTGCTATATTATGTCACCTCACCTGTCCCCATGCTTGGCCCGAACCGTCTGCCTGCTTGGACACAGTGCAGGCAAGGATCCATGCATGAATTTACCTGAAAGTTTCTATCAATAACCATTACTAATTTAACAATATCGATCTACCAACCTGTGTCTGTTTCACAAAATGAATTCCTCTGTCTCCCCTATAGCCCATCCAACATGTTCACTTATCTGTCTCCAGCATCAAGATTGGGGAAACAGTTGAGTATTTTACTATCAATATACCATCCGGTTACAATAACAAAGCTGCCTCGAGATGTCTCCTACTCCGAATCTCATACCTGACGATTCGTCTTGACCAACTGGGCTAGGTGCAAAAATGTTTACTTGTGTGATCCAATTTTTGTGTCCAAAGAAAAACCTGAACTGCCAAGAGGGCATTACTACACAACCTTGCCAAAGAAGCACAAGAAGCAGCTCATTGTGGAGAACAGGGTAAAGTCTACAAAATTACAAAAATGGTTTGTTGCAGATACTCAGGAAATAGAAATTTCCCAATTATGGACAAGGCAGAAAACCTCCTCACAACAAAAATACATGTAGAGCAATATAACAAATGGACGGAACATTTCAACAAAATTCTTAATGGACCGACTCCAACAATGGAAGCAGACATACCAGAACCTATGACTGATCTAGATATAGGTACAGATGCCCCAACAAAAACAGATTATATCAACCATCAAAACCCTCAAAAACTCCTGGACAAGACAATTAGGGTTGTTTAAAGCAGACCGAGTTATTGCAGATAAGTACTTACAACCACTGTTTGCATCCATCCTGGAGAGAAAAGAAATACCAAATGAATGAAATGAAGGAATCATAATAAAACTCCCAAAGAAAGGCTGTCTCAGAGAATGCAATAACCGGCGTGGAATAACTCTCCTATGATACCAAGTAAAATCCTAACCAAAGTCATAATACAGAGAATATCCAACTCAGTGGACCAACAACTTAGAAATGAACAAGCACGCTTTAGAAACGGCAGGAGATGTATTGCCTTAATGCAGAAATGCTTTAAATTATGCTTTCAAACATATGGAAATCAAAGGCATATACTGACAGAACAAAGGTCAAAATGTTCTTATCTGTATTACTGTATGGATCAGAATGCTGGAGAATGACAGAAAAAGACCTAAATAGATTATCTGTTTTTCACACAAATATTTGCGTAGAATAAAAAGAATTTATTGGCCAAATATGAAGATGGACAGGACATGTCCATAGGCGTGAAGAACAAAATAATGCAAAAGTTTCCCTACACTGGACACCTGAAGGTAAAAAAGAAGAGGGAAGCCAAAAACAATGTGGCTCAGGACAGTCGAAAAGAAGATGAAAGACTGGACAATACCTTGGAAAGATGTTCAGAGGATGGCCAAAGAAAGGGATAGATGGAAAGATTTCATTGCTGCCCCACATGCCACTTGGCATAAAGGGCAGTAAGTAAGTAAGAATAACAAAGCTGCCCCTGGGGAGTCTCATACCTAGCGATTTGTCTTGACTAACTGGGCCAAGTGCAAAAATGTTTACCTGTGTGATCCCATTTTTGTGTCCAATGAATGGCCTACATAATCTGCATTAAAATTTACAATGTCATTTTGAGATATGATACCAAACATCTTCTCTTTAGCGCATTGAATTGCAGGAGCCTTATCTATAATAGTCAATGATGACCAATATGCACGTGTACATTACAGTAGAACTCGGAAATAACGAATTCGCCGGGTTCAACCCTAATTACTCGCTATTTCCCAGTTGTCGCTATTCCCGAGCAGCCTAAAATAGTCAGCTAATTTCATCGACTCTAAAATTCTCGGACTATTTTAGTTTAAGTAAAGTTTTACCCTCCATAGTCTTAGTATGGGGGAGGAAACACTCGCTATTTCCTAGCTGGCCTATTTTTCATACTCGCTACTTTCATGCTAATTTTATTGACTCAAATAAGGGAGAAAAACGGGGATTTAGATTTTACTCGCTATTTCAGAGTCCTATCTATTTCTGAGCTCGTTACTTTCATGTTCTACTGTATTGTTATGTACATGAAGATATTCTTCTGAGACTCATTCTAACCTTTCCCTCTACTCATACATTACATTATAACGTCATGAAGCCAATGTTCACTTAACATGCATGCTCACTCATTGGGCATCTTTTTCAGGAAAAGAGTGTGCCAGATAACTGGCAGTAGACTGTATGTAGACCAGTCATAACCTGGATGTACATGTCGTATAGCCTTAGGCATCTTGTCTTCTTCTGACATCCGAATACAGTTGTATGACCAACTTGCAATCCAAACATGGAATTTGAGTTAGGTTTTCCAGAATAAGAGCGAGGATAGAGGTGGTGAGTGGCCCCTCTATTTTTAAACATGTCAATATAAAGTATCATATTTTAAAGGGTGTGGTGAAGATCTTTACCAGGAAATTACACATCATCTATACTGTCTAAAAGGCACTTTGTGTAGAGAAAAAACTGGAGTGAGATTGGTGTCAAATCCGAACACACTTTCATGAGAAAATAAAACCAGTCATCCAGGCACTGAAGCAAGACGTTTCTCTCCCTCAACTTGAAGTTCCACGGCTCATCATTTCTGTTTAGGAGCCTTGTTCGAACCGATTCAAGGGTACGTTCTAGGGAAAAAGCAAAAAATGAAAAAAAAAAAAGCAGCTGAGTTATATAAATATAATAGCTAGGCATACAAACAAGAAAACAATCTAGAGAAAAACTAGAAAGAAGACATAATTATCTTTAAGCATACAGTAGAATCAGGACACAGAACATTTAGGAAACAGTAGATTCAGGACAGTAGATCAAGGACAAAGTAAAAAAGGTGAGCTTTTATATACCGTAATATCCACTTGATGTGCTCAAAACACTTCACAAGGGGTCCCAAACCAACAGGAAATATAATGTGAAGGATGAGATAGGCAATAGACTACAATTTATCTGACAGGAACAATGCTGTTAACAGACAAGTACTCATTTTACGTCTGAGTGTGGTGAGAAAATGTGTGTAAAGAAACTTTTCTAAGGCCTAAACTTCGCACCACCTGCAACAAGATTTGAACCAAAGACCTCACGGTCACTAAGCAAATTGTCTACACTATGATGCCGCACAGCAGATGTAGGACATCATAGATTTAGGACACAGTAGATCTAGATCACAGTAGAAAATGAATAATGATACAATGGATATTGATAAAAATTGTCCTCCTCAAAGTCCATGTCAATTGAAATGGGTCATTAGACGAATATGGGTCACTTGACAAAGGCGTTTTTGCCAACACATTCCTTTTCTACCCATGTTGGGATTGGCAGATCTCTGGGATCAGTGTAGAAAGCTAATCTGCACAGAGTATGTAAAAGGTTAACTCGATGAAGGGGACATATACTAAGAATAATAATAATAATAATAATAGTAGTAGTAATAATAATAATAAAAGGTCTTTATATAGCACCGACTTCCATCAAGATGCTTGGTGGCACCGGTAATGCAAGAAGGAATGTGTAAAATTCCCTAAAATGAAATAAATTTATTTGCACATTTTGTAGTTATTAAGACATGTATAATCTAAAGAAGTTGAACTAAATAAAAAACGTATTCAACGCAAAGAGTGAAAAAGGGAATTTTCAACTTGAACCCTACACTTGCCCAAAGAAATTCCATTTTCAGGTTCTTTTGAAGTTGTGGAAAGTTGAGGAGCCTTTGGTTTTAAGACACAAGAGTTCTCGTTGGTTGATACATTTTGATCAATATTTCAAATGGTCAGGTGCAGACACATAATTCAAACATTTGCAGATGTGACAAGCAATTTTAAAATCAATTCGTTTTTCCACTGGCAACCAATGAAACCGCCTCAATAAGGGCCTTGCATCATCACAGGTTTTACTTTTTGTTGTAACTCATGCTTCCTCGTTTTGTAATTTTTTAAGTCTGTTGAGAAAGAATTTTGGAGTACCATAGAGAAGAGAGTTACAGTAGTTCAGACGACTGATTACAAGGGAATGGATAAGCAGTTTTAATATTCGACGTCTACAACATTAGGAATGTGACAGATGTTTCCAATATGAAAGTGCAAAGTACATGTACAAACTTAAGTGATATGGCAATCTACAGTGAGAAATTCATCAAAATGGAACCAAGATTTCTGACAAGAGAGTTCTTACTGATATCTTCACTGACATTTCAAGTTTCAAGAACTTATCATATCATATCATATCATATCAAATACATAGGCCAATAGGTTTAAAACCTTTAAATGCCCGGACAACATAAACAAATAATTATAAATGGTACATCAGTCATGGACAAATCTAAGAGCTATTGATTCCCCATCAATTGAAGCTTTAAAAGCGTTAACTGATTTTGCATCCTTGGTTTCAAACCTAAGATCATTCCATATCCTTAATTTAATGTCCTCTGAATAAAAGAATTCCGTCTAATCTGTGTTTTGTATCATGTCATGTATATTTTATACCAATCACCTCTTGTGAAAGTAATATTAGAGTACTCAAAGAACTTTCCTGAGTCCAAATTATCAATGCCATAGACAAGTTTGTAAAGTTAAATCAAATCGCCACATAATCTCCTGAATTTAAGACTAGGTAAATCAAGACACTGAAGCCTCTCCTCATAAGTCATCCCCTGTAATCCTACAATCAACCTAGTTGCACGCCTTTGCACATTTTCAACACTGATTGATTGGTGCTTAAAAACAGGACTCCATATACAATTTGCATACACAAGGATAGACCGAATTAGAGATTTGTGGATTAGAGATTTATACCAGCCATTTTATTAGCTCTATTAATACAATTATCAATATGTTGGTCAAAATTTTAAAAACAATCAAAGACCATGCCAGCATCCTTTTCTGCATCTGTAATTGCAATAGGCTCAGAATTAGAACGGTAATAGATTTGTTTTGGATTATTTTTCCCCACTATGAAGAGTGCTACATTTAGAAATATTGAAATGTAGTTGCAATTTCTCAGACCATTCGAAAAGTGAGGCAACACCACCCTGTAATGTAAGATAGTTCTCAGATGGACCATAAATTTTAGAATTATCTGCAAACAGTTTGCAAGAGGATGACACCAAATTGGGCAAGTCATTAATGAACAATATGAGGAGTAAGGGACCCAAAACACTACCCTGAGGAACACCACTAGTGACACTAGCAATGTGAGACATCATACCATTCACAATCACCCGCTGCCTTCGATTACTAAGAAAACCTCTCAACCAATCACAGATGTTTCATGTCATTCCATAAGCCTTAATTTTAGTAAGCAATCTCTCTTGAGGAACAGAGTCAAATGCCTTTCTGAAATCCAGATAAATTACATCTACACTATTACCATCATCAACAAGTGCCGTAAAATCCTCCATTGCCTCCCCCTGTGTGGGTTCCGGGGAATTCTCCAACAAAGGAGAAGAGGGAGAATGGGCCAAATGCAGGTTTTTTTGGTTGTTGTGGTGGGGGGGGGGGGGGGGGGGGGGGGGGGGGGGGGGGGGGGGGGGGG
>JBCHJU010037972.1:0-11677 GCA_039654505.1 Plocamopherus imperialis | reverse complement strand
GCTTGAGCTATTTTCAGTTCAAAAGTACCTGGTTATCTTTGACACTGCTAATTTTTTTTTCTTTATTTAAAAATGCAATAAATATAAAATGTGCCAAAAAAAAAAAAAAAAATAATAATAATAATAGAGTAAGAAATAAAACAGCATACCTTCCACTTCCCTTTCAAAGGCTGATAAAAATTCCATGGAAAACATCGCAAGCAGAGTTTCCTCATCATAAAATCTGTACAGGCTGAGGCAGTAGGCAAGCAACACCTAGAAAAGAAAGAATCTAGATCTCGATGGATAGTAGTAGATCTATTATTCTACATATATCCAGATACTAGATATGAATAATTCTGAAATAGACCTATATTAAAAAAATCTGAGTACAGGTAGATCCAGCTATGAGGAAGCCCCTATTATAATTAAATATTCATGTTCAGATCTAGATCTAGGTATCCGGCTAAGAGGGTCCCATTACAATATCATGTTTCCACAACACTGGTGAAGATGGGAGCCCAGCCCAGCTAGTTTAGTCTTAGTCTCTTAGACTTAATAATTGCATACAAACTCAGACAGCTGAGTATTCTTGACAATGTGTGTTTCTAATACACAAAAAGAAAGAAAAGCCACAAAGGTGACTGATATATAATTTGCAAAATGGCTTTGCTTTGATGTTATACAGACAAGAGTATAAACCAGCTGGCTTAAAATGAAAAAGTTCAACCCACCATCATTTTATTATTTACTTGCTTATGACATGTGCGGCCAGACCATATTCTAAATGTAAAAGAAAAACATGAGCAAGCCACCAAGTTGTGAACTCATTGTTATAAAACATATAAACCATCTTCTGGTTGTTCCACTTATATGACATCGGAGACACCTCCTCCAATCCCACTCCCTTGCAATATTTTTTTACCTGATGAGCAGTTGACAGGGAATTTTGAAATCTGACTTCATCTTGAAATTTCATGCAGATGGACGCAAACTTCTCAAAATCATTTGGGATGTATGCAGCAGACGACAAAATTTGCAGGAGGGACAGAAAAGCATGGACTGGCAAAGGATGACGTGAGTAGACAAACTGAAGAAGATTCTCAAACAGGGATGGCTGTTGGAAGAGATAAAAAACAAAGTAAGCTTCATGATAGAAGGCTCTTGGAGATAATAAATGAAATATATGTGTATACTTATAATATGACTGAAATATTCTTTTTCTATGGTAAGCTAGAGGATTTTCCAAAAAATGTTTAAAATCTTCTTCTTGAGTAGACAAAGTCCTTCAGCATATTACAAAGGCATTAAGTAATGAACATACTTTGTCAAATCAGTTTATTGCTCTATGAAGCATGTTCATCTATCACATTTATTAGACATCAGGCATAATCTAAACAATGAAAATGCTATTCAGCACAATAATTTGTACATAAGCACATGAGAGGTTCCTACCCAATAGACCAGCACAATTACCTTATACAAATTGTACATGAATGGTTTCTACCTTACACAATGTAACATGAGGAATGAGGGGTTCCTTACAGAAATAATGGTATTGTATACATATATACACATATATATATGGAGGGTTCCTATCTCAAACAACAGTAAATGACCGATTCATATCCTATACAATGGTGCAAGAGAGCTTCCAACCTTAGAAATGGTACATGAGAGGTTCCTCACGATAGATTGGAACATGAGAGATTCCTACCCAATACAATAGTAAATGAGAAGTTCCTTCCTCACACCACGTAACATAAGAGGTTCCTACACTTCACAATGGTACATGATAATATGAGGTTCCGACCTTATACAATGGTCCACAACAGGTCCTGCCTTGAGGTTCCTACCTTATACTATGGTCCATGATAGGTCCTGCCTTGAGGTTCCTACTTTATACAATGGTCCATGACAGGTCCTGCCTTGAGGTTCCTACCTTATACTATGGTCCACGACAGGTCCTGCCTTGAGGTTCCTACCTTATACTATGGTCCATGACAGGTCCTGCCTTGAGGTTCCTACCTTATACTATGGTCCATGACAGGTTCTGCCTTGAGGTTCCTACCTTATACTATGGTCCATGACAGGTACTGCCTTGAGGTTCTTACCTTATACTATGCTCCAGGACAGGTCCTGCCTTGAGGTACCTACCTTATACTATGGTCCATGACAGGTCCTGCCTTGAGATACCTACCTTATATAATGGTACATGAGAGGTAGCCGTAGCCAGCACTTGAATGGCCCGCAAGCACGTGGCCTCATCCAGGTCTGTGGTGAGACGGTCCAGAACTGAGACCACAAACTGCAGCATTCCTGTCTGTTCCAGCGATCCCCTTGAGATGGACCACATGTCATTGGCGTCCTGTGGCAGAAGGTTGGCCGGCAGTTGGTGGATGGATGAGAATTTGTCGTGGAATTGCCTACGGGTAGACTTGGCCAGGTGCCTGACCTGAGCTTTTACCGCCGTTGACAAGGACTGGAATTCCTGTGGGGTATCAAAGAAGGGAAGTAGGGATTCAAAGGTGGGAGAAACAAAAAAAAAAGGCCTTGCGCAAGTTCTAAATGAGAACATGAATTGATGATAACAATAATCCTCTCTTCTTTAGGCATTGAGGATGAATCCATGCTCTTGTGACGACAAGATATGGCCTTCAGTTGCTTTTTTTTTTCTTGTGGTAAATATTGTGGATAGAATTTTGAGCAGGCTCATAGGCAATGGGAGTGAACAGACTTTGAATACAAGCACTTTGGTGGTACAGTGGTTTTCGCCACACTGCCCTCCAGCGGAATGCTTGTCTTGCCTAAGTGCCCACCATTCTGATGAAACAAGATTTTTTCTTTCAAAAGTCTTCAAAAGCCATCTGCCCTTTGGTGCCTGATGTGTCTGCATTTTGTCTATAAAAAAACAGAAATGTCAACTTCATACATGTGTAGATAAAATGACTCGACTATGAACACTTGCGTAGAGTTTACTATAATGTCAAAAGACATCTTTCCTACTCACTTGAGCATTTTTCCTACGCTTCCGAGTCTGGGAGTAGGTAAACGAATGCACTTCATCTTTGCTGATCCACTGTTTAACCAATAAAAAAAAACAAAAAAACAACCTCCCCACCTCCATTCCCCGAAAATCCACATTGACTTCGCTTAGGTTTTTACAGCTTCCTATAGGGAGCATCCTTGGTCTCAATCAGGATATCTCAATCATAGCCGACCTAATAATTCTAGAAATCCAGGCTAAAAATATCTGTTTTATAATAATAATAATAATAATAATAGTAATAATAATAATAATAATAATAATAATAATAATAATAATAATAAAAATAATAATAATAATCTTAAGGTGATGACAGAAACGGAATTCAGCATTTGTAATGGAAGGGATAAAGTTTGAATTAAAAGAAACAAAAACACGTTACTTATCTGCCAGGGGAAAATGGATGATGAGATTTGCGTTCTTCTTATTTTTACCTTCCTGATGCCATTAACCCACAAGAAGAAAATGATGCTTGTAATATATTTCTATGATTATTAATAACAATAATTTTCTTATCGCATCAATTGTGTTTTTGTTTTGTTTTGTTTTTTATTGTTTGTTGTACAGACAATTGATTTTTAATGCATATCACTCAATGTTTTTAGAATCCTTTTTGTTTTGCTTTTGCTACCCAATAATTCTGTTGGTATTTAGGGGTTGTCTTTTTAATTATGATTTGCGCTGCTGGTCAGCTTAGCCTTTTGCACAAGTGTCATGTCTGTTGTTTGATGCAACACCACCAATTACAGCCCTGCGTGGTTGATCATGACAATAGTGATAAAATGCTTTTGATCTTTTATGTTTTTTTGTTAGTTTAGAATTATTAAACTTTCTGTTCATCCATATACACTAGCAGCAAAGCCTAGCATATTTAGCCGGCTGATCTAGGCTGACATTTATATTACTTTTTATTCACTCATGACAAAGATACTGTATACCTTATAGCGCACCATAAAGATGAGATATTTCTTTAGCTAGTATCAAAATATTTGTAGATAAAGAAAGTGAAGAAATTACCTGTGGTAAAAAAAAAAGTATGTGTCTTTGTTTTGTTTTTTGTTTTTGTTTTTGCTCTTTCATTATTTTTAGACTGCAGGGATTTTATTGATACGGTCAATATACATTGTTCCTTGTGTATTTATTATTATTTTGTTTGAAAATTTTAATTGATCATGTGTGCTCTTTATTTTCTCATCTATTTATTACCAGTAACCATAAATAATAATATACACCATGAGGCTACTAGATCTAATTCTTGACTGTCCAGTTAGTTTTGAAGAGACAAAAAAAAAAAAACAAACCCCAGAACACACACACACACACACACTCAAAACAACCATAGAATGGTCCATTGATCCAGAGGATGTATATCTTTTTCTTCCTTCAGCACAAAAATATCCCTTGCATACGTTTAGATGCAATTTTGAGGCAAGATGATGAATGTGATGGGTCAGAACTAAATTTTGTGTCTCTTTATTTAATGTCTGTACATTTGTTTTACACTACACTGCCACTTGATATCAGCTTTTTAGGGTAATGCAATATTTGCATTCTGTTGTCACACAGTAGCATTTGCTTTTCATTGTTTTGCAATACAAAAACAATTTCCTTTACATCGCCTAAGCCCATATTTGATTTACATTGTTCACTGTGAATGCAAATGGTTTGAACATTGCTTATATCAGCTTTGTAAAAAAAAAAAATGTCCTTTACCACTGTTAGCATCTTTTCGATTCCCGCCAATCAAGAAATAGCATCTAAGCTTATAAAAATGGATGGTGAAAAGGTCTTGTGTAACGTAAAGGCACATAAGTCAAAGATACCATTTTTTAAAAGCTTGACAACAGAATATTGATTTTAGGATGATTATTGATTGCCTGAAGCATGTTTAAACTTTTACTTCTTTGGCTCCAAGTTTTGCAAAAGTAGTTGGAAGTAAAACATTGTGGAATTTCCACTTGTTTTCAACACCGAGTCAATTGTAGCTTATAGACTTGGTTGGGTTTCCCTACAGTTTGGCTTGCTTGATCTCACTCTTGCTCAAGATGCATTCTTCTAAAAAGTAATTGTTGGAAATGACTATTAGGCATGCCACAATACACTATGCTTGGCCATTAACCAGCCTTGCAGCCATGCAGTGTTGTGACAAAGAGATCTCGTAATATGATAGTTGTGCTATCATTAAACCTATAATCACCTGCAAACCATGTTACTGTTTTGAAAGCTTCTTTGCCATGTCAGAGAATCATAGAATGACCCCAGGTTCATCACAAAAAAAAAATGATCTAAGAAAATTGACACAGTGTCATGAATCATATGGTAATTGTTCTTTCGCGTAAAGTTCATTCCAGAAAACACTGACACGTACATATCCAAACATGTGTTATTTGCCCCATGTTCATTTTGTCTGTATTTGTTTTTTGCTTTATGCTGCATGTATGTGCATTTATTTAACTTTCCTTTTTACTTACTTTGAATCAGCTTGCTCTTTTAGTTTTCCCCTCATGCAATATAATATCATTAGAATTTGGCACGTACTCTGTAGATTATTTTTAATGAGAAACTTTTTTGCCTTTGATCATGTCTCATCATCAGCTAAATTATTAATCGACAAAAACTTACACCCTGCAATTTGAACTTTTTCAAGCTGCATTTTTTGTTTCTCTCTTGAACATGTACTAATTTATATTCATGATGTTTGTTTGATTTCTTTCATCCATAGAATAGGAAATATATAGCAAGATATCATTGTTCTGGGCCTTTTTCCCTGTTTGCCCAAAGTCTGATTATTGACATTTTCGAAAATAGCGTCATAATTACATTTGGATTTATAAAGTATTATTTAATTTTGATTAAGTATAATCCATCATTGAAAAGATTTTTCACCACTCTTCCTCCCTGTCCCTCCCTTTCTCCTTTCATCTGCTTCTCCTCCTCGTTCTGCCCCTCCTTTATCTTCTTTTTTTCCCTCTTTTCTTCCTCTTGTCCTCCTACTTCCCCTCCTCCTCCTCCTCCTCCTCATCATCATCATCACCATCATCATCATCATCATCAGACTTTTGTACATTCACTTCTTTTTTATGAACTAGTTCCTTCCATGAATGTGAAATGATAAAAGTCTTATGAAGGGTGTTTTTTGTCTTTAGGTTTTTTGTTTTTGTTTTGTTTTTTGGGGGGTTTTTTTTCTCTTTAAGAGAACAAAGCTTACAGACAAATGAAAAAACAACGAAATGAAACAAACAAACAAAAACAAGCAAGGACAAGGAAACTGTAAGGAATCTTAAAACCTCTTGCGAGACAACAAACTTAAGCTCAGTTCTTCTCAGTATGAGATAATCACCTTTTTCTTCTCATCAGCAAAAGCTTGTCAGGTTTGTTGTTGTTTTCCCTTCAATGTTTCCATGATTTTTTCCCTGCCGGCATCCAAGATAAAAAAAATTTCCCTCATGAACCATCATTGTCATTGGTTTGTATCTACACTTGTTTCAATGTTTGGCCATGGGGAAATAATTTTAATAAAGGTCATACCCACATCTATGCTCTCAAATTCAGGTTGACATACATTCCTCCCTTGTTTTGTATGTAAATGTCATATGTTTTATGATGAATATTTCATATAGCAGGCAAATTGAAATGACAATCTATTTTTTATACCTGTGTTGTACATCATTTCTCCTCTTCAATCCACCATTGTTTTATGGATGAAATGAAAGCAATTGTGATAACTATTGTTACAAACGTTATTGTTCATGTAGCGTTTATTTTCATTGTTTTTGTTTCATTTCGTAATATGATTTATTTGATCATATTGTAATGGTATAAATTATAACTATTGGGACTTCTGACTGTTTATGTATTGTACGAGTTTGAAGTTCCGTATTGCTGGTTATGAGGGTTTTGAGTTTTTAACCACACCCGCCATTGCCCTCATTCGAAGTTCATCCTGCAAATTGAGCCGGCCTCTTTGTCAGCAGACTTTATTCTAAGGGTCACAGTGGTTTGGAAGTATGGCAGTGGTCAAACAACTAGAATGCAGTGGATTTAGATTCTAACCAAATTACCAAATTTCTCCACACCCTTATCCAAGACTTTGAGCATGGTCAAGTACCTCGTCCTTGTGTGGGCCGGATAAAAGACAAAAGGGAAAAGGGACTGGGAGTAAGGTTGGAGGTATGATTGTTTGTTGTTTTTTTGGGTTGGGAAGATTGCTTGTTATTTCTGACTGTAATTGGTGACTTGAGCTTTGCGGTCACGTCCTTGGCATCACATTCCTAAACCATTGGCACCTGGCCTGCCTTGCTTGATCAATGTGCCAACAAAATATCATGGATAATCATGCTGTTGTCCTTTTTAGTGACTGTTGTCGTTATTTTCCATGACCCACCCATGCGGTGTCGATACCATCACCATCTTCATCATTGTCATAATCATTATCACCACTGCCGTTAATATAATCTCCTCCTAATATACCACTCTGGCTTACCAATGTTGTTGATCAACCCTCATCACCTTTTCCCAACTCCATACTCTATTTTGCGGGGTGGGGGGGGGGAGGGAAGGAACATTCTTCGATTTATTTTGTTTGTCTTTTGGGTTTTTTCCTAGTTTTGTTTTATTGATAAGGCCTTCCCTGTTCCTTTTATCAAATCAATATGCCTACGCACTCTTTGTATACATCACAACATGTATTCGTAAATGACATATATTTAAATTATATTTATATTGTTAATGTAAAATGTTTTCAAAATTTTATGGAATATTTTTCAATGAAAATTATGCAAGAAGAAAGAGCCCATGTGTGAACAAAGTTTGAGTCATCTACATGGTGAACATTTTGTTGATGCTTTTTTGTGTTTGGTTGTGTTGCTTTTGCCTGTCTGTAGGTTTTGGTATGGTTTGAGGTTTTTGTTGTTATTTTGGGGGTTTTTTTGTCAGGGGTAGGAGGGGATGGGAGGTTGTTTTGTTTTTGTTTTTGTTGGTGTTTTTTTTTTGTTTGTTTATTGGGTTTTTGTTTGTTTGTTGTTGTTTTGTTTTTGTTTTTGTTTTTATTTTAGGTTTGAGATAATTAAAAAGTTTCCAATTGTAATCTAACAAAAGTTATGCTGAGCATAGATTCATGGTTTTTGTATTTGGATTGTTTATTTTTATCTCAAGCTTCTTTCAAACTTGCATTAATATTTAAACTGTGAGGTCTGATTTTTCAACTGCTTATTTGTGATTGCCTTCTTTAGTTAAACATCTAACTTTATGATTTGAACATTTGTTTGCAGTTAGTATTAGTTGAATATTGATATGGGTAAAAATCTTCATCTTATTGTAGCATAGAAATGCAACAGGACTAGCATAAAGAAAAAAGACTATATTTAATTGTTGAATATTGATATTGTTGAAAAGAAAATGAAAAAAAAAAGAACCCAACTGTTTATCATTATCTGTACATTTTTGTCACTGTTGTGAAACAGATTTAGAATCCTTTGCATTTTGAGACCTATAAAGTTGCTGTCATCCTTTGCATTTTGCTATTTAAACATATATGTATTTTATTTGACCAATTCGTAGATTTTAAATTCTTTGCCTGTCTAAGACTGCAAATCACAAAAAGCTTTGCAATCATCAGTTGCCTCAGGGACCATCCCTACCATTGAAGTAAACATTTAAAAGAAAGACATCTACCAAAGAAAGTACAGTATTAAATAAGCATCAACAATAACATTAATGATGATGATGATGATGACGATGATAACAATACAAATGATATTGATAATGATGTCCCACCTGTCCATTGTGAGGTGGTGAGTTCTTAACCACCTGTGGCCAGTCAATCAGTCTGAGCATTCACTTGCAAATTGTTCACTTAACTCTTCGACTACCGTAAGCAGATACATGAGAATGAGGCTGATTTAATACTAGGCAGCCCCAAGGCACAGGGATTCATTAACCCAGTGAGGCTCAGTCTCCTGAGGGTGTTGGAAGGTTAAGGCTGAAACACCTGTTCGAGGGAGATTCTCTTCTCTGAAGACATGATACTGTCTCGCTCTTTAAAAGTTAGAGTGCGCAGAGTGCACAAGAGCGTGGTCTTCGAGCAACATCTGTCCCTGCAATAACAGCTGCCTTCCAGTGCCCCATCTGCTGTCAACTCTTCAGGTCCAGAATTGGCCTGCAGAGCCACCTTCGTGTACACAGATGAAGTGCAGACATACATGCCATCCTTGGGATCAAGGGACCACACCACCACACTTTGACCAATCAAGATCAATTTGCCTCAGTCATGGCAGGCTTGAAGGATTTTGCACAATTTTGATTGGCTAGCAACCGAGCTAGTGATGCTCTGATTACTGAACAGAATTGAATATGAACACAGCACTTTAGGTTTGGTCCTCCATTTTGACCTGCTGCTGTGTTCCATGTCTTTGTCATCACAAGTCACATGACGGGACGCTTATTGTGGCTGTTTCAACAAATTATCAAAGGTTGATTTACTTCTGACTTTGTTTAATGCTACTACTACAATCTCTCGATCAGAGAATGTTTCAAATGAAGGTATGTTTAGATACAGTTTTTCTTTGCCAAGACATTCCATAAGAAGAGTAAACTCGTAAGATAAGTTCAGATTTGTTTTCAAGGTATTCATTCATCTTTCAGGATGATGAAATTCGATTGTTTATTGAATTCAATTGATTTCAATAGGAGGTCACATCCGTGCATCTTCCAGCATGGTGAGGTTTAATCATTTACTATATGCACAAGAGCATTCAATGCACAGTCCAAAGTTGTCTGCTTTAGATTATAGATACACCAGTCTTTTGTTATTCTTATGAAGATCTCCATTCCATTAAAATGTTTCCACAACCTTGATCCTACCTAGGCAGGCGGGATAAAAAAATTAGTTGTATTGGAGATGTGGGGGAGAGGGGGGGGGAGAGCGAGAGAAGGCCTGTGTGGTCTTTAGTTCATTGAATGCTCATGAAACTTCCTGCGTTGGTTTTGAGGATTTTGTGGACAAAAGAAAGTCATTCCCAAAATGCTGAGACCAGTGCAAATAGTGGAGGAGGATCATTGTGAGTCACAGTGGTCCAATGGTAGATAGAGCGTTCGGCTTCAGACCATGTTCCCATCAGCCACCATTGTGTTTTGTTCCTTAAGCTAGACAATTTACTGGTACTGCTTCACCCTGCCCAGGTGTCAAATGGCCACCTTCCAGGAGGCTGATATTGTTGAGCCAAAGGGGCCGCACTTTACTGTATACTCCTCAGGGTGGGAGGTAGGGGAGGGGGGTATGCCTGCAGGGGATAAATGTATTGTAACGGGGTAAAGTTCTAGATAAATTCAATCATTTATTTTATTTTATCCATCAAGTGAAATTAGACTGAAGGTAGATTTCCTTACACATGGAGTAACGATAATGTTTTATACACCTAAGTAATTGGAGCCTTTACTGGAGACTTGATCTCAAGCCACAGAGAATACTTTACGTCTCATATTGTACTTCACTGTAATGAGGGATCATATCAAGTCTCACATCACAAAATCTCAACATTGACATCAATCATACTACAGATGGAAGTAGTCAAACCAAACTAAAATACAAAATAATCAGGACCTTTATGAAATTCTTTGCATGTCCTCCATGTTGTCAGTAAATGAAGGCACTGTGTATATAGAAATAATATCAACACCTTACCATTGTCTCAGTATTGTATTCTCAGTGCATCATGTTCATGTTTTGATGTATCCCTAATCCTCCGGATGCTAAATTCACCAAAATTAAAAATTTTGCAAATTTAGCACTCAAAGGGTTAATTGAAAATCATGATAACAAAGCTTTGCTATGCAAAAAAAAAAAATAATAATAATAATAAAAAGGACAAAACAAAAATATTACTGAATTGATAAATAACTTAAAAAAGGTAATTAATAAAGACATAAAAAAAAGAAAATTGAGAAAATATTAAACTGTATGCACCATGCAACTTCCAGTTATTGTTTTCCTTTCTGGACACTAAGCCTGAAGCTTAACATCAGAAATGTTGCATTTGCTGAGTATTATTATCATTATGCTATGTCAGATTCTTTACATGAAAATCATTCTACATAATTATCTACACATATTATATCTTTATATACAACAGTATCACTTTATTTACTAGAGTGTCCATGCATATTTCCTGCCCTCAATGTTTCATGTTCCGTTATACTATGTGGTTCTAGCACTTCCATTTCCAATGCATTGCAACCCTGCAAACTCTGTAATGAAGCACCTATTCCTGCTGTTGATTTGATATATTATGTAACATAAATATTGTTATATATTATAATATATATAAACAACAAACCATATATCTATACATATATAAAAAAATGATCTATTAATATAAAATGTATGCTGAATGGACAATAAGGTGGGTTTTATATTTGGTTTATGTTTGTTTTTTTTTGTTTTGTTTTATTGTTGTATCGTTTGAGGGTTTTGTTCTTGTGGTATTTTTCTTTGTTTTTCGGGTTGTTTTTTTTTGGGGGGGGGGGGGTGTTTTGTTCTTCGTTTTTTTTCTCCTTCTTTTTTTTTTTTTTCAATAGGTAGCATTTTGTCACCTTGTTGTCAGCACGAAACCCCCAACAAAATGTTCTTGTCTCTACACACCACATGATGACTCT
>JBCHJU010037861.1:0-11678 GCA_039654505.1 Plocamopherus imperialis | reverse complement strand
TATAATATATATGTTCATCCAAAAACAGAAAAAAACCAAAACAAAACAAACCCCAACAAAATACATATTTTGCATAGTAATTCAAATATTCAAATATAGAATAATGAGAATTCAATAACATGTAAACAGTTGACTCAATAGAATAAACCTATTCAGCAAATACATACAATATGGTAATGGAGCTCCCTATCAATAGAGTTTTTATACGAATTTATGCTTTTGGAATCTTTTGTTTCGAATTTTCAATTATTACAGATACCTAATCTTGGCAACGCGCTTATCATGGATTATGGAAGCAATTTAATGCATTGAAACTGTGAATTTTCTACAATTATAGTAAGACTGATGAGATTTTGCAGAAATTTAAGTTACAATAACGTAAGATAAAGCTGTAAGGTGTATACACAATGTAGTTTTATTTTGAGTGTTGGTGAATCAGCCACACAGCCATTGCTAGGGGACAACAAGTTGACGTTTTCTTTAAAACGTTCTAATGTCGACATATTCGCTCGTGGTAGTCAATGAGTTAAAACGTTCTAATGTCGACATATTCGCTCGTGGTAGTCAAAGAGTTAAAACGTTCTAATGCCGACATATTCGCTCGTGGTAGTCAATGAGTTCAAGACGCTTTTTTTTTTTTTTTTTTTACAATAATGAAGTCCGTGTGCCTTAAAGCTTTTGAATATTCGTTGAAGTCTTCTGTTGCCCACCACCTTACACGTAAACTGAGTTTGACGAATGGATACCTGTCGAAGTAGGAGGGAATCGTATCAGTTCTTTGAATTTGGTCCCTTAATGTTGCGTTTATAGCTTCTCACATTTTTATCGTTTTCTCATGTAGGAAGGTTGGAACCATTTTTTCCGATTGCACTTAAGTCTTGCAGAGAATGATAATTTGTTGTCTTATTTCCAGTTTTGGATCATAACCCACATATTTGTGTAGAATTCCGACGAGTAGCTCTTCCAAAAATGTAAGTCATTTATTTTGCTCCCCATTTTGCGGTTGTCCTTTGCAGCTTCTTTTCCGCCACCAACGTTACCATTAAAATAGCCACCACGACTACCACTTTTAAGTAGAGCTTTTAAATACGCCTAGCCCTGACCCAATGCTTTCAATGTAGTTCCAGACATTCTCTTGCATCCAAAAGCAATCTCAAGTCATGCGAACAAAACGCGGTAAGTCATCCACTTTACAGGGCATACGCATAGACGTCGGCAGGACTTGATCGCACTGGATTTCAGCTTTTGTCCCCGTTCAATCTATTGTTCTCGTCCTGTTTTCGCAACGTCCATTCTGAAGTCTCAACGGAGGTATAATGTGGTCCCAAGTAAGATTGCCAAGTCGTGTATCAAACGGGGCAGGGAAGACAAAGTGCAGAGCATTTAGAGCCAACCTAACACAATAACCTTGGGAATAAATAAGCCGCGATGAGAAGCACCCGGAGTCGATGAGACAGAGGGCTGAGAGGATAAGAGGCAAGGGAAGACAACTATGATTGGACATTCTCTTCTCGGGCTGGACAGATATGTTTTGAGAGAAACTTGATATATAAGACTATAGTAAAATGTCGCTTACTGAATGTGTTGGTCACCAAAACATTGTTTTAATTCAATTTCTCAGGAAACGTATTATATGTTTATTATATAAACACCTGACGACTGGCGACTCGGTCACGAAACCGACGGTAGTGTCAAATACTTATATATGTAAGTAGAATTATTTATATTATATATATATATATATATTTCTTTTTTGCTGTCACATGGCTGCTTACTGCTTACCATGATAGTAAATGTAACACTTGTGTATAATTATACATTATATTGAAAATCATGCTTTTTGTATCTTGATTTTAAAATTTAGGTCTGCCTTTCTTAATGCTCTTGTTTAAACTTTCTCAGTATATCAAAATCTACTTTTTTAAATTGTTAGGCTAAAGTATAAGTATTTCATTATTTACTGTCAATTTCTAAATCTGTTTTGGGCTAGGCCTGTATATTTTGCTCTACTAATTGTGGGGGGGGGGGGAGTCATCCTCAGATCCCACATCTATGCAAATCATGACAACCGATCACCCTCACGTTTGTGACTTGAGTTTTACTTTTAGTTACATTTTCTCTATTATGCACACAGTATAAAAGTATGGCTATTTGGTAATATTTTTGTCTCATCTCAAGAGCAGTTACGGTGATGATTCTTATCAGGAAATCTTTTTTCATGGGTGTAATTGTAATATTTACGGCTGATTTCATCTTGAAAATAGAAGATTCTAGGCGCTCTTCTTTTATTGAACTGAAAGAATCATGTAGATTTTGGTGGATCCAGATCTGTTTTAATTTCAAATCATTTGGTGTATAAAACTTAATTCGTTTCTTACTTTACCCCTGTAGCTGTGTCCTAACATACATTGTCAAGGGATGTAATCTGTGATTAAAATTCTGTTTTTGCCTTTTGAGAGCATTTAGTTTGTTCTTTCCTGATGTTTCATTTTGTAAATTGATTTTTTGATTTTGAAAGGAAATTATATCAAGGACCCATTCTCATCGTTCTTCTAATCTATGCATTTGAGAATTGTACTTTTGTCTTTTACTTAATTGATATTATCAATGATTAGATGCCAGGGTTTCTCACTTTAAGGGTATCAATTGATGGCATGTTGTGTCATGTGTACATAAATATCTGTATGGATGGACATATAGTAGAATGTACTGAACAGTATGATTGCAGATTGCTTTATGAAAAGGGAAAGTGGCTCATGTGTGAGAATGAATGATACAGAATGGTGGCAGTGTATGAAATTTTAAATTTTTGTTTGCTTGGCATATTTGTTAGTTCTTTTCTTTTTTTTTTTTTTTCTTCTTTAGGATGGAAGACTTTGTAAAAGTAATACAAAAGGTGCTTTAGTTGTATGCATTCATGTACATTTAGTATAACTGTAGAGATGCGAGTGTAAAGCTGTTGGCTAGTGTACTAATAGCGCTCTGGAGGGAAAGGGCTCTGCACATACCGTAATTAATATGATGCTGAAAGAAATCAAGCTCATTTTGGGTTTTCTGAAAATGTGTAAATGGATTGTAAGTATATTAATATTAATATGATTATTAAAAAAAAAAAAAATGGAAAAATCTGTCTCTATCGTAATTTCCCAATACAAACAAACTGAAAGTCATTTGAACCCCCAAGGTCATTGCTCCCTGTTCGAATAGAATTTGGAAGGCATGACTTGGAGTGGCAAATGACATGAGTCACAGAAATGGAATGAGAGTGAGATTTGTAAATTCTTGTTTCCAGTTGTGAGGTGGGAAAAGAAAAGATAGCTAAGATTTTCAAATGCTTTGTCTGAAGAAATAAATGCTTATTTTTTATTTGTAAGTAGTGGTATAAGCAACGGTGAAAGTTGATCAAGTGCTTATAATCGTCAATGGTGATTTCACTTGAATGGGAAGGTTCCTGAAATTTTATTGGTAATTATTCTAACAGTTGGATGTTTCCGTAGAAATTTAGTAATTTAGAATTGCTTTTTTTTTGTTGTAAAGTATGATTTAAAAACACAATCTTTCATTCACGAGCACTGCAGTTTGCATTTTTTTTTTGTTTCCATAAAATCTCTCATTTTGATGAGGTATGGAAATTATAGTGTTACAATTATATTTGGCAAGTCTGATTTGGACATCTTGAGCTGTGTTCAAATTTTAAGAAATTGATAATCAGGGTTTGAAACCTAGATCTACATGAACTATAGAGGTTTTGGATCACAGACTGATTGAGACTGAAAAGTTCATTCCATGTTAACATGTGATTTGTGTTTTACTATTTTTAACTGTCATCTGCATTTTTTTTTGCCTAATTTTGGCCCCAAAATTTAGAAAGAAAGAAAGAAAGAACATCCCCCAAATTTGCTAAAAGGAGACATATTGGTCAAAACACTTGCCGAGCAAAATCAACACTGATAGCAAATATAAACATGCAATATGGAAAAAATAAGTAAGAAAGTCAATTTATTGTTAAAAGAGGCCTTTTTTATTAATTGTTATTCATCACTGTAACACAAATACTCTGGGTATTTTTTTAACGTTTTATAGAAGAGCCCCCAATTACGCCTAAATCTTAGGGTGGCAGATCTAATTATTAGTGAGTAGGCTTTCCTTAGACTTGTAAGTTGCAAAGCTGCAATATTTTTTCAGTATCGCACTTATTTTTCTGCCATTTTTTCTTCTTGTTCATGAAATTTGCCATTGGCTGTATTATTTGCGCAAATAATGCAGATGACAGCTTAAATAAGATGGCTCCCATTTTATTAAGGTCTAAAATAGCTCCTTCTGTTATATTCTTCCATATTTTAACTCTCTTTGTCTGCTGTCGAACAGCTTGAAAATACTGCTAAAACTAAAAACTTTGAAGGTTTCATTACAGCATTAAAAGTACTATCTAGTACTTGATGATAGACAATATGTGGTATGCTTAAAATCTTATTATCCTTATGAGTCATGGTAAATGCTAAATCAAAGCTAACTAAACCAAAACATTTCATGCATTTAGAAATGAGGCAATGTTTGAGTTGTCTATTCCATCTTGAAACAGTTACTCTTTCCATGCTAAGCCAATCAGATTCCAGTAGACATTGTCCCAAATATTTTGATTTCCAGTAGAAATTGTTTGCCCATCATCCTAGGCATTCTCATTGGCTAAATGGCAATCTAGCAATGATTTGGATTGCTAACTGAACACGCCTGCCCATGCCTATATCCTATTTCAAGTCTGATGCTTGGGCACTTTGAGTCAAATGATGAAAAAGGCAAAAGGAGAAATTTATACTCTACATTTGAGTCAGTGAACTGCATTTAGTCCTGTCTTGTTTCTTGACATTTTTAAACTATTTCTATTACTTTGAAGGTGTTAGGTTCGTTCTGCATTTTCTCTCTATCTCTGTCTTTCTTTCCCACCACCAGCCATAAACCTGTAGCATACCAATATTCAACGTACCGGCCTTAAAAAGTAGAAACCCAGCATTGTAATTCGTTGTCCTCAGCATTATTAACATTATTTTCCTTTTATAAAATGATAAAATATTTATCAGGCAACTAAGGGAAGGATGTTTTCATGTAAAAAAAGAGTGTATCAATTATTTCAGGGATTTGAATGTGTGTAAAAATACTCAAGTTTCAGAAAGGCTGATTGTAAATTTATATGAAATGATTTGTGTGTCGATGTATGAAATGATTTGTAATTTGTCACTGAAAATTTCTTGTACATAATGCTATATGAATAAACAAAGTTGAAAATTTACATTTGTTTGGTGAATTTATGGCAATATTATTCTTTTTCAACTGGGATAGGCCTTCAATTTCATTGTTAAAATTCAGAACACCGACTACAGAAATAAATTCTGCCAATCATAGAAATGAAAATTCAAATGGCATTGTTTAAGTATAAGCATTTAATGATAATAACAATGATGAAGACAACAAGGCACCTTTCTTTTTACATTTTATATAATATTACAACATGAGTAGTTAACAAAGAGTACCAATCATTTTTATACAAATATATTATTCATTGTGACTTAAAATATATGCAATGAAGTACATAGAGAAAACAGATTGACTGGTGGAATGAAAGAAACAAACAAATTACTATACACCATAAAAGAGACGATTGCAAAGTCACACGACACAATAGGATACCAGTAAAGACAGCCCTCCTCGACACTGGTTTACCTTGAAGCTCGGCCTGCACAGGCCAAAGCAAGCCTAAAGCAGGCTTCTAAGTAGTAGTTCATCTCTGCCTTTCCTTCTTCAAAACATTATGAATAGCTCAACTTGCAACAGCACTATCAACACCAGTGGTGGCGCCATTTTAAGTGAACAGAGGAGGTCTATGTCGTGGATGGACATGTCAGGCAATGCCTCTAAGCAGACATGCCAAGCCTCAAGAGAAACCTGCACTGTGGCTGGTCGCCTTTATACTACTACTACAGCATCTTTCATTGAGGCCTCAAAGCGCTCCCCTGAAAGAATTGAAACAAAACTAAGAAAACACACATATTAAAATATCACACATTTGTAGCCACCCATGTAAAAATCAGACTGATGACATTGAAAACAAAGGAGAAAAAAATGTACATGTAATTCTGTAATCATATATATACAGCATGTATTATATTGACATGTCATGTCACAAGTGAAACCACGAGATATTTTTAAAGAAATAAGAGCAATGGTTTTTTTTAAATGGGAAAAAATGCATAACAACCCTTACCTAGAATTTATAAGATGCAAATATCGGGACAAGGCCAACTGCAAATCACAACGATTTTGCCAAGTCCTTAGATTCTGACAAATTTCAAGTATTATTTCTCATATTTTTGCCCAAACGCTTCTTATATTATATTGAATACAACAGCATGTTCTTAAGAGGAAATGAAACAAAGAAAACAGGGCTAAATGCAGATACCAACACCTGCTGGATGAACTGAATAATTGCAATGACTGTCAGTATGTCTTGTGAAGCAATGGAACAAAGAAAGTGGAGCTAGGCACAGGTGTCATCACATGGACAATAAATCAATAATAAAGATACATAATGTAACAAGGGCACAGCGTCCTCAAGCAGAGATTTTAGTTCACATCCCTTCATGCAGTAGGTCGGGTGACTGACGAATGTTCATGCCTCCACTGCCACAGTAATTGAAAACATGTCATATACAGATGCACACCAACTACCACAGACCTGCAAGTACAACTACATAACTTTGAACTAACTCCCAAGTGTTGCTGGAACAATAACAACATGTTCATGCCTCTGGCTTCGTCTTGTCGAAGCATTGCGATTATTAAGTTTATAGAGTAACATCATACATTGTTTTGATCAAATTGTCAAGTCTAGGCATCGTTAATTCTTACTGTGGTATAATTAATAACAATACAATGCTAAGTACAGTAAAGATACAGAAGTAAACTTAAATGTACAACACTAGTACATGTATCAAAATACTAAAATAATAGAGTGCTTTAAGGGGCGTTAACAAGAATACTCAGCTATCTAAGTTTGTCAGCTATTATGAAGACTAAGACTATGGAAACTGTGTCTGAAATAGCAGAGCAGCAAGGAGTTGGGTAAATTTTCATTTTCCCATGGAAAGAAAGTTATTAAGTAAGTGGAGAGTCTATTAACTCTTTGCGCACTATGAGCCCAATCATCAGCATGAGCACAATTTAACTCTTTGACTACAATGCGCCTATATCATGCCGATCATTGGGCTCATGGTGCGCAATGAGTTAAATTGTTTTCTATTACTAATTTGAGTAGAAAAGAATCGCTTTTAATTTAATTCTACTCGATCTATTTTCCAGCTTTCGTATTGCTTGATGACCCATATCAACTGCCTCGTGAACTGATCCGTCCCGGTTCTGATCTTTATTCTTCAAGGAAAGTATCAGCTATGAAGAATTGATACAGAAAGACTGTAATTGGATGAAAAAAAAAAAAAAGCAGAAGATGAAAACCAAAATTCCCATCTCCCCAGCAAATCAGCAAACCAGGGTAATTTGGATGGTTTTGTCAATCCTCCGAGGATGTCAGAGAGGCTATATGGTATTAAAGTCTAACAAATAACCTTTCTGTTGATATGGATACAATACAATTTCAAAATAACCACAAAGTGACTTGACTGGGGTTTTGCCCTTTTCCTTGAAACAGGAGCCCTTAGAAAACCTCTTGTCTTCCATTCTTCCTTTCCATTGGTAATTCACTGTTGTTTACATTCAGGCACGGCAGCGTCCATATCAGGAATTGTGGCATAACTAATGCTTTTGTATTTGCCAGTGCCTTTACCTTTTTTGGCCAATTTTGAACCACTGCCATCTTCCTCCTGAAGCTTCCCATGCATATGACTGCCATCTCCTGTAATGATGTCGACGGCTTCTCTCAAACCAACACTCTTTGCTTTGCTAGAATGGTTAGATGCAGACATCCTTGTTGGCTTCTGCCTGCTGTTTTCTTTGTTCGTTTCGTCACAGGACTGAAGTGGTAATCGCAGTTGGGGTGACTTTGAAATACCGCTGGATTCGCCTTTAGTTTGGGATTCGTCCTCCTTGCATGCTGCTGTTTCTGGAAAGTGATCCCCTGTGCTATGTTGACTTTCATCACGCTCTGAAACAACACAGCATTCAATAACTTTTTGGTTCTCAGAGCTTATTCAGAATTTATGTGGGATAAACTAAAACAGTTTATTGATCCAAATGTAATGCAAACACAGGACAAAAAAGTTCAAATAATCAAGTGTGTAAGTGAAGGGAGGAAAATACATCTGTAACAAACACATTTCAGATAGTTTCAGGATCAATATAACCAAAAACCATGGCATGGTACAGTGTAACGGACATCAGTGTTTAAGCATGTACCTTAATTCTTTGCTCACAAAACCTTTAGAAACCTATGTCACCCTGGTCTTTGTTAGTGAAGTTACCCTATAAATTTCCAAAGCAATTTGACCTGTCTGCCTCTGCTTCTTTCAACTTCTACTTTTCCTGTCCAAATGTTCAAATCCTTGTGCTGGTTAAGATAAATTTCACATACAACATTCTTATTATTTGTATCAGATTGCCTCTACCTGGGCCTCATGAAGTTTTTCCTTTTAATTTGACCTCTTATGTTTCCACAAAATTTTGACCATTCTCCTTTAAAACATTTCTGCTGCTCCATCTTTTTACTGATTCTATTTGCTATTGTTCAACATTCACAGCCATGCCAAAGAATTGACCAAATAAGTTGATTGTATGTTTTTTGCCAGTGAAGAATATCAAATTTGTAGGGGTAAAAACAACTACAAACCCCTAAAAAAAAAACCCGCCAAAAACATATATTTTTTCAGTGCAAAAACAGTGCAATAACAAAAACAATACCCACAACACCCACCAACATACATACACAAACATTGCTGCAATTGCCCAATTATTTTATAACATAGCAAAAATGTGCGGCATCACTTTGTGTTAAGTTGATAATCTTGTAGCAAAGCTATTCTTACACCCGTCCTGCTATTCTACTTCTTGCAGCCCAGCCACACTCCCTTCCCCTCTGACATTTACATATTCTTCTTCTAGCATTCAAAGTAATGAACAGGTCAATACGTCTGAGGTACAAGAGGTTGTAGGATGTATGAGAATGGAAGGATTGTTTTACATGATTTCTATAACACATTAATTTACCAGTATTTGAATTTGAATAATGAAGCTGACTTGTCATGTGTGCTTTAATCAGGATCAAACATTTGCAATACCATCTTCAAATTCATATGTAGATAGTCATTTGTTGGTATACAATATGATTACAGAATCAACTCCCAATCAATGTGAACTACACCAAAGATGCCAAAGAATTTCATTTTTACATAGAAACTTAAATTTACAACTCTGAAATCACAATACTAGATAGAATTAGTTTTTTGACATACTGACTAGAATATTAAGTGAATAGAGTCTGTCAGGTATTTTTAAAACTAAAAACTGTCCTCTGATATAAAAAAAAATCATGAGATAATTTCTGGATTTTTTACTCTTGATAGGAAAACATGTTACGAAATGCCATTACTATGATAGTAGCAGATCTAACTACCTGGTTCATATTTTCGTTGCAAGTCTCTGATCAACATAGATAGGTCAAAATTGCGGGTCTTGAGTCGATCCCTCTCAATATTGCTTGCTATGAGTTCGTTGTTCTTTTGGGTCAGGTGAAGGTCACAATGTGCCAGCTGAAGCTTGGTCTGCCCATGCTGGAACTTTTCATCTTCTAGATCCTGCCTTTAAAACATGAGGAAAAAAAAGAAAGAAGACAGACGATAATATTTGCCTTTGAAGAAAGAAATGTGATGGAGAATGAATTAAAAGATGAATTGAATGATAATTGTCCCATCTGTCACAGTCTTTTCTCATCAATGCACATTTCAAAACTCATTTAAACTACCATTTGATGATTTTTCTTAACATTGAAATGACATTAATACTGGAATCTTCTGTCCATTTTGACCTTATGGGCAAAAAACTGACTTTTGTTAAACGAAATTCACTGAAGAGAATTTCTTTGTTTACTCCTTTTTCAGAACAAACTAGAATATGAGGTTGCATATGTACATAATTCTCATTATTATATATGAAAGTAACATGTATATGACATTCTGCATACTGTAAATTCAGTCCTTTTCATGACCATATTAATTTGATGTTGTTATTAGTGCTTTAGTTTTTTGTTTCATTTCAGTATTTTACATGTGCATGTATATTATTTTTGTTATGGCAGAAATAGTGATTGAGATTCTGTCAGTACACTCTAGTATAGCTTCATGGCTTGAATGACACTGGCCAAAGCAAGCAATCTGAATAATCACGATGGATATTACAAACTATCTTGGAATTTAAAAAGTGTGTGAAAAGATTCATCCAAAAATCCAATACAGCTAGAAACGAACATGGTAACACAATATCCAGGGGCCTGTATGTCTAGCAATTTGACCACAGCACAGAGGAAAATGAAGCTGTTCCCCTAACAAGTCATTACTGAAGATGTGAGTAAGTCAGTGGGTAAACCAAATACAAAGCACTAAACGAAAGACAGACTAACTCACTTGTTTTGAGCCATCAGCTTTTCAATGTATCCATAGTATCTCTTGTCAGCAGCAGAGGCACATTCAGGTATTTTGAATGTGTTGGATTTTTCTGGCATCTTCTGGGGAAGCTGATAAAAATGACTCTCATAGTAATTATTGTTGAATCAAAATTGTTGTTCAATAAATATGGTACAAAATATCAAAATGAACAGAAAACCTTGAATCAAATGTGACAGCAAAGAACAGACAAATGGGCATCCATCTCATTCTCGTAAGAGGCTTGACCAATCTGTGGAATTTGAATTTAAAAGTATGGCCCATTGCTAAAAGCCTTCACTCATCAATAATCAATACATGAACAAAGGATACAAAACAAATTACTAAATCAATCAATATATAAATAAAATATTTCATCTGTAGGCAAACAATAAATATAAGATGTATGAATAAAACAATGAAATGCTAAAAGATATTACCTAGCAGTGAAAACAGATTTAAAAATGATTGAATTTTTTTTTTTATGTAATGATGTCATTATACATGTGTATGTGTTACAGCCCACATTTCCTCATGGCTAATTTTCAATACCTTTTCCATGTTCTGAAGCTTTCCAGTCAACTCAGCGACATTCTTTTTGCTTTCCTCCAGTTGCTGCAGTGTGTTGTGGACAAGCTCTTCATTGTGCACCTTGTTGGCTGCCAGTCGCAACTGTCTCACTCGGGCCTACAATCATAAATTGTCAGCTGTTTGTTAGATTTTCAAAAGTAGAAATTGATCAGAATTTGATCAAAATTGAAGACAGATGACCTCCTAAAATGTAGCTTACCGATTGAAATTTAAAATCTTAGAAAGTTAAAATATGATATTATTCATTTTAACACGAGCATCACAACCAATTCCATCATTGGTTTCTCATTCCTGATTCATGATCTTTTTTACTTCCGCCTGGACCTGATTATACTCAGCATTTTTAAAGTTGTAGGTGCACTATGTCTGAGCAGTAATAATAATGAAAAGTCACAGTGGAGAGCTCAATATGAATGTAAACAAAACGAAGTTTAATAAAGCCTCCAC
>JBCHJU010037750.1:0-11680 GCA_039654505.1 Plocamopherus imperialis | reverse complement strand
TTATTATATTGTTATTATTATTATTATTATATTATTATTTTTATTATTATTATTATATTATTATTATATTTATTATCATTATTTTTATTAATAATAATAATAATAATAATAATAATGTTAATATTTATTTAATTAATTTTTTATTATTATCATAATTATAATCATAATTATTATTATAATTATTAAGTTAGAGTAAAACAGGGAGCAGATACTGTATCAAAATCAAACTGAAAACCTTCCATGATCGGCCAGAAAGACCATCACATAAGTTCAATGTGCGCAAGCTAAAAGAGAAAGAGAAAAAGACAAACTGGAACTGAGGAACAAATTCATCCTGCTTTCTCTGATAACAGAGGAAACAATAGAAGAATAGTGGTACAGCTTATGTGACACATGGAAAACAACTTTCCAATCAGTCATGGGATGGAAAAGAGTGAAACATAAAGAGTGGCTTACAATGGAAACATGGGCACTCGTAGTCAAGAGGAAAGACCTGAAGGACCTGATCTACCTCAACCCCCAAGATGAAGATGAAAAACAAGAACTCCAAGCACTGGATACTGAGGGAACAAGAACCTGAAAATGAAGAGAAGTGTAAGAAAGGACAAGAGAGGAGCTTTATTAAAGATCTAACCCAAGAAGAAGAGAATGCAGCAGACCAAAGAAACACGAAAAGGCTAGTATATGATATTACCAAGACCGTCTCTGGGAAAAAGGTCAAACCTAGCTGTCTTGTCAAAGACTATAATGGCAGTATCATCTCAGGAGAAGAAGGCTAAAATCAAACAAGGGGTTGGGAAAGTTGATGGACCAAAGCAGTCTTGGTGCAGGAATGTTGATGCAGAAGGAAAGACGGCTGACATGTTGGGCCGAGTTGAAGAGGATAACCCAAAACTGTGTTCGCTGGAGAGGTCTTATTACAGCCCTTTGTTCCGCAGCAAATCAAATGGCCTTATAATGATAATAACTATAACAATAATTAGTAACATTATTAACCTGCTACTGACATTTATAGGTCATAGATTAAATGAGATTATGCGATTCGTGTGTTCGCTTGGCCGTTGATATGCGTTAGTCAGTTTATTACATGGTTGAAACATTTCCTACAATTTCTTTACTCAGTGCCGCCCATTATTTCGGCGGACGGTCATGATAGACGTCCATGGGATTGGCTTAGCTATGTCCCATACTTATATCTAATACGTTATAGGTCATAAGCTGATAAATTTTGTCACAATCCATTATAAACATTGATGACCTTTCTTTGTATCAATAGCTGAGATGACCCCAGTTGTGTACAGCCGAGAGGTGGGTCAGCCCATAGAGCGGGAGATGCCTCCTTACAATGGCTTTGGCAGCGAGGAAGATTCCCTTTGTTCATGCAAGGGACTTCTGCCAAAACCGCCAAAGAGGGACTTTATCAAATTTATGGAGCGTGACCGTCGAGGTCTTGACAGTAATGTCCTCCGATTCCTGGCACGACTCGACACCAAGAAGCCCATCGACCTGGATCGGCGCTTCATCATCTCCTACTTCCTTTCTGACGACACCATTCTTGTCTTTGAGCCACCTGTGAGAAATTCCGGTAAGATGTCTATTGAGTCTTGTGTTTCTCTTGCTTTTTTTTTATCAAGCTTTGGGGAAATTACTTTTTTTTATTTTCAGAAGAATGAAATGAGATCTTTCCACTGTTTTTTTTTTCGAATTTCTATTTTATAAGAGCCTCAAACTTTTTTTTTTTCAAACAATTGCATATATCCTGTTGATGTGTCTTTGAGTTTGAGATCTGGCGTGTAACGGTAATAACAACGATATGTGATCTGACAATGTTTTGACTATTCTGCCCAATTTACTTTCCAGGCATCATTGGGGGCAAATTTCTGGAACGCAGTCGAGTCAAGAAACCAAACCAGATGCGCTACAGCACACAGCTCTCTGAATATTACGGTGCCTCTGATTTGTACGTTGGGGCCTGTGTCGATTTCAATAATTTCAAATTCATCCTCATCGATGCTGATGAATATGCTTACCAGTACATGGAGGCTAATTCTCAAATGGTAACCAGAGTTTCTAATTCCTTTACAGTCGATTTTTTCTTTCTTGTTTGTTTTTGACTCTTTTGTTTGTTTGCTTTTTTGTGCAATTTTTTTCTTCAATATATTATTTTTGTTCAATTGTTTGAACACTAGTTTGGTAGATGTATACATAAATAGTTTTCTCATTCTTTTTTGTTTTGTTTTTTTCTTTTTGCCTCTGTTTTTATTCTTTTTTTTTTTCTTTTTTTTTTTTGCATCTGTTTGGTAGTGTTTACATAAAATACCTGATTGTCTTCAGTAAGGTCAATAGATGTAATACAATACATGTTGTACTTAATACACAAGGCAATTCTAGACCTTTGATTCAAATTTGGTTACCACAGTGTAGCACGCTGTTCCCCCAGATTATAAAATCAGTTCCCATTTACATGCACATGCCTGAGTTGAATAAGGAAACACGAGTAAATATCTGTTCCCTTCAGCTCTATACCATGGAGCAAAAATCTGCATCTGCATCTGCCGTTTAATGTCTGCCTTCACTATTGGAGATTCTGACATAATCCTGTGATTCTAGATCAAAACTTCCTGCACAGTGGCTAAGGACATGTAGTTTTGTAATTTGTAGGCCGAAAGAAGGTGTGAAGGTCTGTTGCAAGATGCAGACATTTCATGACTTTCAAAGTGATAGATACTTTATTTCTTTTTAAGCCTTGCCACAGTCAATTAGAAACTTTCTTTTCTTCCCTCCAAAATTTGTTTTCAAATGTTTTGTAGGCTTATAACTTCTGTTTTTAGCAATTTTGTATATTGAACTATGAAAATGAATGTGGTTAAGTCCATACTAAGCCTACATGAAAAAAAGCTGGGTTTGTTTAATGTGCATATCTCCAGAGAGAGATTAAGTTTGCATACCACATAAATTACGTACCAATTTGTGGAAGCAGATAGAATCATAAACTTCAATATTGATGGTCTTTGGCACGGAATACCTAACTCCGCAAAAATGCATTTATATCCAAAATTAGCTCATTATTATGATATGCACACTGTCTATAAATATCTAAGTTGTCAACCCAATGGAAGTCATAGAGACAACATCCATCACGTAATCAAAAATGTTTTAGTAGATTATAAGGAGAAGTTCATAGAAAATCAGTTTTTTCTTTGTCCTGTAAAATTGAGGTTTCCAGCCTTGAGTGCTTTTGCTTTGGTTTAAACTTCCTTATATATTTGTTGTGCCATAGAATACAATTATTCATTTTAAATCATTCATTTGGATACTGTCGATGTCATTAAATAACATGTATCTAAACATTTTCTGATTTCCCCTATTTCACACTAAACAAAAGTTAATTTAAAGAGACTCATGGCATTTTTATCAAATGTATGATTGGTCAATAGAAATATGCAAAAAAGCACTTTTATTTTGGATAAAAATGTTATGAGTTACTTTAAATAAACTTTTATTTGGTTTGAAAAAGGGAAAATCCTAAATTTGCAGTCATACTTTCATAGAACTTTTTCTGTTGAAATGCTGATCTAAATTCATGTACGTTTATACCTGAAACCATTGAGAGCCATTGAAAATTATCACTGTTTGCAGATGTGGAATTACTGTTTGCAGATGTAGCATTGATAATGGAAGTTGGTTTTGTGTTTTAATATGGTTTGCTCACACTTTTGCTTATTATCAAAGACAGTACGTTGTACAAGATGTATTTTATCTGAAATGATGCTCTGAAATCATCCCTTGCATCCAAAAGTATGTTTTATCAGAGTTCATTATGTTTGAGTAATTAATGAGGAAAAACAACTGAAGGGACTTTGGACCCGAAAAAACTTTTTTTGTAGCGACATGTCCATTATACCAAGATTCTGTTAAATGTATATATGTAATTATAATTAAACTTTTTTTTTTTTTTTGCTGCTCTTATCATTAAAATTATTTCTGATTTTCCCTCCAAAGTTCCAAAAATCTGATGCCAGCCAGGTCATGGCTAAGATCGCCTGCAAGCTGGGGAGCAGCAAAGAGGACGTCAGAGCTTTCTTTGCTAAAGTCGACCCCACTGGCTCTGGTTTGCTGAGCTATGACCGGTTTAGAGATTTGCTTCTCAACATTGAGGGCTCTTTGACAGAGCAGGAAGTAAGTTTCATTTTGAGTAATTTTTCTTTTTTTTTTCTTCTTTTTTGCATTTCCTTTGAATAGGCTATCAAAAAAAATTCTGCAGTTAGTCTCAGAGAATTTGTCGTGGAATCCTAAATGCGAAGAAAAGTTTGAAGATTGGCACCAATTCCTTCACGGAACAAGGGCATCAACCCCTGAACAAGGGCATCAACCCCTCTCCTTGAACAAGTCTTCTGGCTACAATAAGTCATCGGCCTTTTGCATCAGTATTGTCAATATTAGAGATATGGTTTTGCTATGCCTGGATTAGATCTGGTTTTTTAAGAAGAGTAGGGACTCCCAGCCAAACTCCTTTCATTTTTTTTTTTTTTATCTTTGCTCAACAACTTGTGGGTAATCATTGGCCTTTCAGAGTGAGGTAAAAAAAAAAAAAAAGGGTCATGACTTTTGAGACTAACTGGTCTTTTTTCCTGCCTACCACAGGACTAAGAGACTAAGATGTTTTGTTTGAGAACCTGAACCATAGGCAAAATCTTTTGAATTGTCGAAGCATTGTTGTCAGGGATATATAAAAGCTTAACATGAGGTTGATATTACCTAAAGACAGGAAATATTGTATTAGTTCGTTAATTGACCTTTGTGTGAACTTTATAATCTATTATTTTGTTTAAATAAAATTTAATATATGTATCTTTTAAAATAGTAAGTTATCATTTGTAACTTAACACAAACTGTCGATTCTATCAATCAGATCATCGCAGTGGCTCGCCAGTTCAGCGACAATCCTTCTGATGTTGTCATGGACACAGAGAAGCTAAAGGCAATAATCCAAGAGGAGTTGAGGAAGAGGAATTTTGAAGGGTTCGGCTCCTTGCTGGCAGCGTTCAGGAACTTGGATAAATCTTGGTGAGTTTATACTGGGTAGATTTCATGCCAATTCAACTCTGAATGTCAAGTTGATCTTCAGATGGAGAGATGCATGACATGCGTAATGAATAATAGTAGATACCATACTTCGATGCTGGTAAATGGCAAGTTCGGCGTATTATTGTTGCTGTTTAACACCTACTTTTCTTAGAAACTAAATGGAAAAGAAGTTAAAGGATACTTCTTTCAAGCCTATTGAATTATTGGGCCGGAGTTTATCCCAGTTTCCATAGTGTCAAACGGACAGTGACAGATTAAATCCGTCACTTTCTGAATAGGATGCTAGTATACCACAGAATAGTTTCCTAGTAAAATTACATCCCTGTGCCAGGGACCATCAGCCCTGTCGGCACCAATGTCACTATTTTCTCAATAACTCACTTATTTATTGGAATATTACCGTCATTTTTTTTTTTTGTATGAACAACTCTATTATGGTGTAATTATACTGTGCCAAATTTTTATGAGTTTAATTCCCTTAGAAATGCTATAAACAGCAATGATGCATATGAGGAACAAATTTAGGCTTGAGAGTTTCTCAGGCCAGGGCACGGAAGGGGTTCATAGAGAGACAGTGGGGCCGAAAAAAAAAAGATGGAAATTGAAACAAATTCCCTGTTATGACCAGAGTCCTGTTAGTTTCCACGGTGTTGAGAACAAGAACATCAACAACAACTGCAACAATGACACATCTATTATAGCTTGTAAAACAAAAATAAACTTTAATAAAAGTCTCCACTATAACAACAATATAAAATAGAAAATTTTCAGGATTTTAACCCCCTTTCAGACAACAAGCAGTGACCAAAAATCGATAAAAATAAAAGAAGTTACAATAAAAAGGCTGGAAAAAAAAAAGAATGAAAAAGTCTTGATCTAGTAAGAAAAACTTAGCCTTGAGTGAAGAGTTCCTCTCGGCTTGACAAATTGGACTGACATTACAACTGTGCCAGTACATTATTGAATCAATCAATCAACCAACAAATGAATCAATCCTTTTCTGTTTCAATCTTGCCAGCTGTGGCTACCTGGACAAGGAGACAGTCAGGAAAGAGTTTGTGGCCCAGCATGTGCCAATCAAAGACGAGCTGCTGAGGGCCGCACTTTCATTGTAAGTTGCAATGTATTCTTGACACCAGGAAAAAGAAGCAAAGACTTCACCTAAATATCGTTATCATTATCGTTGCAAGTATCCAAAACATCTGTCTGAACAGTTTTGCTACCATACCGGTACTCAAAATCATTTCGTATAGTCTTGAAACTTATACTAAAATGGATTATATAATGCCTTTCGTTCCGGCTGCCATAAAAAATGTACCAACGAATATGGATTTTGAGGGACAGAAAAAAGCAGAACGACTGTTTCAGATAATAATTCTTCTGTTTGCTGCTGTAGGGTTTGACTGGGGTTATATCACACAGTTTTTCTCGCAAACTCTTTACATCTTGTTTGCTGGAGTGATTTTGTGATCTGTGCTGACACTGATTCCACGGGGTATGTACCGCAAGCAGTCTTTAAAATGGCAGCCAGCAAGAGGGAAGGACGGTAAAGTCATTCAGGGCCAGAATACAGGAGCCTCTTAATTAGATTTTAATGGTGCTTTTAAATGACAGATTGATCTAGGCGTACTCAAGAGTTTTATGAAATAATGTTTCATGAGACCTCTTTTTGCGGGATTAAATGCAAAAGATTCAAAAGAAAAATTTAATACTTGTATCAGAAGCCTTTATGGCAAATTTAGTGAAGGGTTTATATAAATAGTTTTATGTAAAATGCGTTTGAGAAGAATATTGTTTTTCTGACTGCTCTTGATAAATTTACGGAGCGTTCGAAAGAATGCTTTTTTATAATAGGACTCAATGAAAGTGAAAGGAAATGATTGTAACATTCTGTATAAGAACTGTGTATTTTATGTCAAACTTAAATGAAGGATTACAAATTAGTGTTTCATATCAGGACTTTTTATTTCAAAATTAATTGAAAATGTTCAAAAAAATGAATTTGACTGCTGCTTCTGGTTATGAAAATATTTGGTAGACAAATGGACCAACTAGTTGTGAATGTGTCATGCTCTCCTCTTTGCATGTGATGGAGATTACAGGAATTCTGAAGAGTAAACTTTGCATGAAGCCTGTTCATTTAAAATATATGAAAATGAAAATAGAATTGCTTTTTTGTTGTTATAAAGATGATGGAAGTATGAATGGAAATGTTAATGTTAAGAATTTAAGATAAAAGATGGTATGGAATGAATGCGAAATAGTCTTATACTTATGTCAGAAATCAGTGGTGGTTTAAGTGAAATATTTGGGAATCAAACGTTTTTGATTAAATATTCTCATCTTCAAGAATGTTTATTTTTTCCTCCTATTTTATCTTTCTCTTTTTTTCATGGTGGAAGTCGAACCCTTTTTTTAAAAATAACCAGTGGATTTTGTCGTTATGAGATTGCTATATTTTAATAAATGTTAAAAACCTTTTTTTTATATATGCATGCACCAGCAAGCTTTAAAAATGCATTCTTTGGCAAAAATTTAAAATTTCCAAATTATAACAATCATCAAAATTTTGTAACAAATCAGCACATGATGTAAAATTGATCAAAGAATGGCAAAGAAATGACTTTGTACTTTATTATCCAGTGGTGTTTGTCAATGGTAATACTGAAGGTGGTGCATTTTAATGCTGGCTATTACATGTATATATACATTTTCTATTAAAACATTTTCATTTTCATTTTTTTAATCTTACATGTTTGCATTCAAATCAATATATTTACAATAAATTTCAACATGGGTGTATGCTACCCAAATTTTACTTCATGTGGCAACTCATGTGTTGATATGTGATGCCACCAATTAAAGGTCAATGGTATTATTGATGATAAAAAAAAAAAAAAAATCATTGCAAGTATTATATTAGTACAATTGATATTACCGGGTATGGGTTTACTCATCATCATCATTTGTCTTGGTTGTTTCGTGGTCTGTCCGTCCGTCTATCCTGATCAGTTTTCTGTTTGTCCTGATTGTTTTGTCAGTCATCTGTCTGTCTGTCCTGATCAGTCAGTCAGTCAGTCGGTCGTTAATCTGTCTGTCCATCCTGATTGGTCGGTCATCCTGCTTGTCGGTCAGTCGGTTATAGATCTGCCCTTCAATTCTGAACTGTTGGTCGGGTCAGCTGGTCATTCGTGTGCTTGTCCCTCCTGGTCATTCCTGGCCCGTACAATTCCGTCCTGGTTGGCTGGTTGGTCATCCATTGGTTTGTCTGTCTGTCTGTCTGCCGGTCCATTGGTCAGTCAGTCCGTCATGACAACATATACAGGTATCCTGATTTACAGTTGTCCATTGTGAACAGAATTTTATACATCCTCACTTTTGTTGCTCTCTTTTGCCTTCAGAGCCGAGACAGCACAGAACAACAACGCCTGCGTTCTCTATGAGAGTTTCATCAACACCATAAACTGGAGGGACTGCCCTGTCCCACCCATCCAATACAACGCTGCCGACAACGAGGAGTGGACCGGCACCAAGCCCAAAAACCAGATCAACGCTGTCAACTATTTGCCCTTGTTAGAAAAACTCTTCGGCTCCTCCACAGGCCAGCAAGATGGTGCTCAATAGCCAATCAAAGCACAGATAAGGTTTTAGTATTTCCTGTTTAGTTTGTTTTTTTTTTCTTTTCTTTTTAAAATTGATTTTGTTTTATTTATAAAGGTTTTTTTTGTTTTTTTTGTTAGTTTTTTTTTGTTATTTTATTGTATCGGGAATAAGAATAAAGAAATGAGCAATTTAAAAAAAATTGTAAAATTTTTTTTGGGGGGGTTGAGTGACTTATATAAAAAATAATGTTGTTCTTTAAAAAATGAAGAATGGAAATGAGGTTAATAAATACAAATAAAACATGTACATTTTCAAATACTATCATTTTAATATTTTTTTTCTTTTTAATGAACCCAAAAAAGAAAAGAGTTGTTTAAGATTCTTTATTTATTTCAAAGGTATGTGATTTCCTCAAAACAAAATGTGAATATGTCATAATATGATATGTTAATATCATAAACATTAAATATTATTGTATTATAGTGTTGTCTATTTATAATATTTTATAGAATTCTCTTCTCGTTTCCTACAGAGATTTTCTTTTTCTGTAGGAAAGAAAGGTAAAGGTATCATTCATAGAAAATTGCTTAAATCATTAATAGCTTGCAAGATTTGACTGGCAAACAAGAAAATGACAAATAACAACTTCATTTATTTTGTCCATCCTTTTTGAAGATGTCTACAAAACAACCACTAAAGAAAAGGAAAAATGTAATGTTAAATAAAGCATGGGCAATGTGCGAACTGTAGAGACATTTTTATTTTTACACACTCAGTATTAGAGATGATATGCCAGAAATATCTATTAATGATGCATAGAGCAAAACGCAGGTTGCTTTTTCAAGTTTTTGAGAAATCCTTTTGTGCATTTCTGTAGATCTGAGCAATGTATCTTGTCATAAATTTTATAATTTCACCCTTGCAATTTATTGCTGTCTTGTAGCACAACATTCCAATAATTTTTGAGAAGTGAAGATGAATTGAGAATAAAATTTCTTTTATAAACTCATTGTCCATCATTGGTAATGTGCAAAAATTTCAAAGACCTCCAGACCTTCTTGTCACTCAGTGACTGGCTTTGAAATGCTAGATTGTCTTAACTATGCTGTAAATTCTTCTGAAAGAAAAGAAAAAAGGAAAGGAAAATCTTATCAATTTTCCATGCATTGCATCACCACTACTTGGCAGTGTTTATTTCAAGAAAGGAAGAAAAAAAATCAAAAGAAAAGCAAACTTTATGCAATTTTATATGGATACATGTTCTTGTTTACTACAACATGTATGCTCCAGGTCAATAAAGAACGTTTGAATACGTGTATGTATTTGATTGATGATTGAGTAAAAAATCTGAATGCATTGACCCTAACAAGAATGACTGTGTGTCATAACCAAATAAATAATATGTAATTAGAATTTTGTTTTTATGTCTTTCTACTCATCAAGTTTATGCGTGTTCATGTGTGCATGCATAAAGTACCATACATGTACTGACTCCATGGAAAAGATCTGTTTCTTTTATATTGTTTAACCTGTTCTGTGCAGTTAAATGTTTTATCTATCGTCATTGTTATCTTTGCATCCCTCTTATATCATCGTGATTGATGTTCTAAATTGTGCCCTTGTCTGTGCGGTTGTATTCACTATTTTTTTTTTTTCGGGATGTTTCCTGTTTGTTTGTGCTTGTTATCATATTAATTTGGGTTGTTGCTGGTTTGATCTCTACTGGCTTCAAGATTAAATAATGTAATCTTTATTGTGACTGTCATTTTCAAAAACTGCATCAATGGTAAAAACTAGCAAAGAAATTAGTTTTGTTTTGGGTTTTTTTTTTCTTAAAATTTTGAGGAAAATGGGAGATGTATAATGTATGTCATTGTGTGTGTTGGGTGGGAGGAGGGAGATTGCTTCTTTGTTTGTTTGTCTTTTGTTTTGTCTCTTTTTTTTTTTTTTTTTTCTTTTTTGTATGGTTTTCTATTAAGAATTCATGTAGTTATAGACTAAAATGCAGCGAATTCGAACTTTTGAATCAATTATGTAGGCTATTCTTCTCAAACCCAGGTAAAGATAATGCATAGCAAAAAAATTCTTTCCAAATCAAGGTTTCAGATAATGCATAACATTACAAAGTATCACAATTCTTTCCAAACTCAGGTTCATACCATTACAGTAGTAATAGTAGGGCTTTTGACAGTCAAAACAGGATAGAGTGAGTGGGAGGATACAGTGGGGGGGGGGGGGAGGACTGAGTGAGTTGCAGGACAAAGTGAGTGAGGAATAGAGAGCGTGATTGGGGGTGGGGTGGGGGGGGGATATACATTTAGTGTGCAATGCCCTCCACTGGTAGTCGCTCAGCTTCCCACTAAACCCTGGCTCGCTACACCTACGTCATCTTTTCTTGTGCGCCTTGCTGGGGGCGCTAAGGCAGATCGGTGTACGTCGCATGTTGCGGTCAAGCAATGGACGAGATGGGCGGTGCACCTTCCTCACGTCTGACTGTCAGTGGGCCGAGGGGTCTGGTTGACCCGAGTGACGATGTTATGACACCTGTGGATGTCTGGATCTGAGCTTTGTCTTAGTCTTCATAATAGCTGACAAACTCAGATAGCTGAGTATTCATGACGACACGCCAAAAGTAAAAATTTATGAGCTATAGCTTTTCAGAAAAGCTATCGTCGTCTCAAACGTCTGTTCTTTTTCATTTCTCGCCATGCAGCCACCACTTAGTCACACAGGATTTTTCGATCGTCAATTTCTCCAGTAAAAAAAAAAAAATAAATAAATAAAAAATAAAATAAGTATTGCATTTATATAGCGCTTTCCGTAGAAGCCTCAAAGCGCTTTACAATACATCTATTCCCCCAGCAGGCATGCCCCCCGGGGAGCATACAGTAAAGTGCAGCCTATTTGGCGCAACATTTACCAGCCTATTGCCAGGTACCCCTTTGACACCTGGGTAGGATGAAGCAATTGGAGTAAATTTTCTTGCTTA
>JBCHJU010037749.1:0-17659 GCA_039654505.1 Plocamopherus imperialis | reverse complement strand
CTGCAGATACATCTACATGACTTTGAACCGAAGGGCTAACACCCAAGTGTCGCTGGATCAGTAACAACAACAACAACCTGCTGGAGAACCAAACGTTTGCTGATGGAACCTGCTAATAGAATAAATTAGAATTAGACCATTGCTTTTTTTTAAAGCTTTAGCAGAATCATAGAATTGTTGCCTGGCGAAAAGCTTTGCAAAATCATGGAATTGTCCATGGTATCACTATATAGAACCTACTTTACGATTTTTTACATGTAATCGGTGGTACTGTCACCAATTTTAGAGTCGGAATCGTGCCCAGGCCTAATAGAAGCACTAAATTTATAAAAGAGGTTGCCTCCCTTATCAACATCTGCATCCTGAACCAGAACACAGATCATCCAGCATTTGCCTCTTATGTCTCAATCTCTTTATTTTAGACATTTACATTTTGTTTTTGATTAGCCTCTCATCCTACCCCCATTTGTTTATGATGGTAAGTTTTCCCCTTGTTATATTGCTTCCTTGCACCCTCACCAATATGTTGGAAATTGAATTTTCATTTCCTTCTTTGCAGCTCTCCATGTAAGAGACGTGCAGGCTATGTCTCGTCTGTCATACAGATATTTGTCGTCTATAATATCTCGTCAGATAAGTCCTTTTTTAATGGTTGATTATTCACTTATCTTTGGCAGGGTCCTCTAACAGAAAATTCAAGCTTCACATTGAATATGGCCTACACCAATAAGAGAATCAAATTCAAAATCATGGCTGCTGTCCAGAAGGAATCAGCTCAGGTATGCAAAGACAAAGATGTATGATATGGGATTCATTGGCTTAATTGTCACATTCATATAGTGTTCAGTGCAAGTTACTGAATAAATCAATTAAATTTAAGTCATGTGATTATTCTAAGAAACTATAAGTTATCATATATACCCGTGTATAATGCGCAACTTTATACCAAACATCGATGCCTCAAGGTGGGGGGTGCACATTATCTTCACAGTCCCAATTGTGGTAAAAAAAATCCTGTCCTCACAATATCGATTTTTATCCCTTCAGGGAATCCATATCTTTGTAAGTGCATTGTAAAGAGGGGTACGTCCCCTTATTGAATTGTCGCAATGAGTCTGTAGTATCGCATTATGATTTGCTATTTTTAGTGGTTTTGACTTTAAGAAGTGGGCCTAGTAGATCTGATTGTTATAAAGATAGCGTGGCGCTTTATCAAAAATAGGTATTAATGAGCCCCCTCAATGAAGCGATGAAATGTATCATTCATATTATTCTACCATTGAACGATACCTCTAGCCTAGTGATCTCTGAAAAGCTATAATAATAATAAACATTCAAAATGGCGGCTCCCTCAATGAAGTGATGACACATATCGACATTTTTTTAGAGGAATCTCAATAGAGGGGGGTGCTCATTATCTTTGAGGGTGCACTCGCCAAACTATGCTGTGTCCACGTTGTGCTGTGTCCTCGGATTAAAGAATGTTTGACCACATTGTCCTTTACCATCACTCTACCCCTCTTAAAAAGATGTACATTGGTAAATTCTTTTCACCTTTTCGTCATGCTGCAGGGACAGTGTTATCAAATATGGTAATGATGGGATCATATATATTTTCTAATTTGCAGGAAATTGAAAGCACCCACACAGCAGCTGATGACAACAGGAAGATGTTCCTTCAAGCTGCTATTGTCCGCATCATGAAAGCCAGGAGAAGAATAAAGCATAATGACTTGATTCATGAGGTAACCCACTAGCACTACAAGATGTAGACACTTAATTTTTCCCCAGCAACTTCATGGTTGTCTTTTCAATTGAAGTTTTTACACCTAGTGATGACCTTTTCAGTGACAGGTGACTGGTCTCAGTGGAGGGAATGGGATTAATTACATCATTTTCTAAATATGAGAATGTTTATTGATGATTATAAAGGATATTATTTTTTTTTATGTTTATAAAAATATGTTTAACTTTTGAAAAATTAAAAAATATAAATAGGTTTTTGAAAAGTCAAAATTAGTGACTGTCTTTGACATGATTTTTTTTTTTTTAAATTGATGAGGCTTTGCTTCAACACTGACCTATTATATTGAAAATATTGTACATTGTTCTCATAGATATAACTTGATGTAAAATAGTAGTATAAAGTAATAAGTAATTTCAAGCCTTTTGGCTCATTGGGCCAAAGGTTATCCTGGTTTCCATAGCATGAAGTAGACAGTGACAGATTAGATCTATCACTTTCTGAATAGGATGCTAGTCTATTGTTGAATACATTCCTAGCGAAAGCCATACCCATTTTCACCTGGGTACAGTGAAGCAACATGAATGAATTTTCTTGCTTACGGAAAAACGCATCTTCCACACAGTAGCACGAATCAGTGAACTCTCGGCCCATAGCCCAACGCTCTACCGCAAAGCCACTACGCCCCTATTGACTTGGTATAGTTTTTTTCTGAATTGCGTAATTTGGCCAAATAGGATTGACCCAGTATGTTCCAGTGGCCTTACTATTGGCAAAAATTATGATTTCATTATACTATCATAACTATGACTTACTTGACTTAATTCCCGTTCACTGAAGTGTCATCCGACTGGGAGGATCTGTATATATTGAGGGAGGATCTGTATATATTGAGACTAGGTGTTTCCATTGTGTCCTGTCTTTGGCGACTTGTCGTAAATATTCGAGGTCTGAGAGATTATTTAGTTTTTTAGGTAGATTTGTTTGTAAGATTTTCTTAAGGTCTTGCTTGAGTGTGGTAAGAATAGACTTATTCATTATACTAATCATCCCAAGGAAACAAGGGCTACCAACATTTTGCCTTTTACCCTGTGGTGAGTTGCCTATAGGTATTTATTTGGATTTTTAAAAAATCCTTTTTTTCATAACGTTTATTGTTGTTGATATATATACAAATATGATACCTTATTTATTGATTGACAGTATGTCATATGTTTGTTTTTTGTCTTTTTCCTCAGGTCATCAGTCAAGCCCGCAGTCGTTTCAGTCCTTCAATCCCTATGATAAAGAAAAGTGTGGAAAGCCTTATAGAGAAAAATTATTTAGAAAGAGTCGTTGGAAAAACAGATGAATACAGTTATATTGCATAACCTCTAGCTTTATATATATGATATATAGATATTATAGAATTCATTAATGTGTATAGCACTGAATATGTGAATGATAGGCATGGTCTTGTTTGATAGGTCAAATGAATAACGGGTTATTTTTATGCTGTTTTGAAAGATAGCGTGCGGTAATTTATTTGTCAAAACTCTGTAATTTGCAAGGCTGTTGCTTGTATTTTGTCTCTCTCGCATAATTTTTTTTTTTATACAAGCCAGTTGTTTGTTGAAAGGGTTGATTTTTGTTTTGGTTTTGTTTTTGTTTATTTTTTATTTTTATGTCACGGTTTATGTTTCTACTTATTTTACTGAAAAATTAGTCATGACTGAAAAGATTTGTTCATTGTAATGCTGAAAAATAGAGACTTGAAATTCTTAAACATGAAACATGATTGTCTGTGCGGTTGTGTGAAAAGTTGTTTAAAACTCGGGAGTATTATTTAATTTTTAAACAGCCTGTCCCCACTTCATATGTCGTTCCCTTCTCAATGTTCTCATTCACCTCGTGGAGGATCTGGTGTAAAAATTGTTTCTTCTGTCAGGGCTAAAGAACATATTGACTTAACCTAACCTTTTAGAGGGGGATAAAAATGATTAGAATCAGGGTCATCTATTTACAATGAAAATTACAAAATATGAAGATTTCTAGATTTGAATGATTGAAGTTTTTGCAGGGAATGATAATGAGTGCCTTTATGGTTATTTCAGGACAACATAGGGTATTTTTCTAAAACAGACTTTCTTTAAAAATGTCCAAGACCTTGTTCTCTCACATAATGTTAAATTGATAAATTGACAAAATAATTAAGTAGAGTATAGTCTTGGATTTCCCTCTGTAGTCAAGGATAATTGCATTAATTAGTAAAAAATATTTTACCTTGTAATTTGTAATAATAGGATTAATGTATGAAAGTAAGGTGTAAATGACAATGAACCCAATATGATTTTTGTTTCGCCTCATCAAATATTTCCATTCATCTTGTTCTCCATTGAGGAAGTGAACAAGTATTTTCTCCAATCCGTAAAACCATGAAATATTGTCCTTGTTAAAACTCTGCCACTGTATGAAGCACAGTGACACTGACAAGAAATTTGCAATGAAATCAAGTACCTCACTAGTTTTCTACAAATCACCATGCATAAATCTACTAAAAATATTAATCAAATCACTAACTGATGAGTATCTTTATCAATTCACTTACTGATCAGTGCCTGTGTAAAGAGCAGTGGTCTTGGTGTTGTAGATTTTGTTTGTTTGTTTTTGTATAAGTGCAGATGCCAGTTGATGGCAATGAAAGTTGACCAATGCAAAATAGTTTGTGATGTTCCATAGCTATCTTTTTCATTTTGCATGTGATAGGTTAGTTGAGAAAAAGAAATTATATCCAAAAATAATGAATACTGCTGTTTAAGATTATCTGTCATTTCCCACGCTCTTCGTGAATACATTATTTCTTTAAGAGCAACAATGGAACATGTGCTTTTATTTTGTTAAAAAAAAAAAACCCAAAAAAAATTCTAAAGTTTTTTTTTCATCAATTGCTAAATGCGCAGGATTGAGTTTTTTAATTCTTCTTTGAGGTATCAGCAGGTTCTCTTTGTTATTTGACATACCGATGTCTGAATCTCTCTCAGAGTTCAAAGTAAACTAATTTTAGACATTTTTTGACGTTGTCATTGTTAATTCCCTTGAAATGAATTTGTTTCTACTCCTTCACTAGCTTCAAATTTTGCATGTAGAATTTAAGTTATATGCATTCAAATCCTAAGGTCGATGATGATTTTTGTCTCCAACATCCAAATGGGGAGCTGAGAGAATGCTTGGAGATTTCCATTCCCCTCAAATCATGTCGTCACTCTCATCTCAAAGTTAATAAATGAGGGGAGACCTGTTTTCTTTTGTAGATTTTGTCATTTGTGGTGGGTTTTTTCTTTCTATACCATCACTGCCACTCACACTTCCACTTCCTTCTGTTTCGTTCACTTGAAAGAAAAAAACCCATGAGCGTAGAAATATTTCCTGCTGATATAGTATGATATTATGTAACATCTCTACTTCAAATTATCTTAGAAACTCTTGTTTTGTGTTCATTTATATTTTTTTTCAATGCTTATTTTTTCCTATTGTAGTAACTGTATGATTTATGTATGGCGATGTCTAGAATGAAAATGAGATTTGTGCAGTATGCAAGGTTCGATTGAAATGTTTTTATTTATATGAGAACTTGGTAGAAAGAAAGGCTCCTTGATATTGTTCAACTTGATTTTGTACTTGTTTGAAAGGTTGAGATGAGAATAGTGTTTCTGAATGTTCTTTATACCGGAAATGTTGGGTTGGTGACTTAAGTGCTTCATGGGGTTTGATCTCAGTTCTTGATGTTAGTGAATTGATTTGATATTTTCATCCTATTTGTCCTGGATATCAAAAGGTTTCAAAAGTCAAACATTTTGTGTTTCTTTTCCAAGCTTGAGACTGTGAATATAGTTAATCCCTCATCATCTTCACCAGTGCCATTTTCATGCTCTTTTCTTTCCTTTTTTTTTTTTTTTTAAACTCATGTTTTGTCCTGCCTGTTATGTTTTGCTTTGTCATAAATGTCTGCATTTTGTATTTGCTACCGCCCCATCTCCCCCCTTTAGTTTTTATTATTCTTGTAATTTAAAATAGTCTATCTGCGTTGAAAAAGATGAACTCTTCAAAGAGAGGACAAAGGAAAATATTGTGATGTTTTAAAGAGTGTCCTTTGATTTTTATGGGTCATAGATTTTGTTAAATGTTCCAAGTACATTATTCCTGGCCTAAGGAAATTGAGGCATAGACACATGAGGAGACGAAGCAAGAGAACTGCTGACCTGCATGAAGAGATGAGATAGAGGAAGGTGGTGGAATTTTGTCAGCAGTCTGCAGTGCTTTTGTTGACATTATCTGCTCAAAGTTTAAGTCAGACGAAAGTTAGCCTCAGTAGTATCAGACATATTTTTCTTCTCTTAGTATTTATTTCACATTAATCTTCTTTTGGGCTTTACTTAAACTCTTGTCTAAATAATTTGCCATCATATTTCTTCAAACTTAAATGCAAACCCTTGCAGTGATTAAAAAAGAAAAGAAAAATTGTCTCAACATAATTTAAATATTTATAGGTAAGATGAAGTTTGCTTGAATGTTGCCATTTATTGGTAAAAACTTGGCGCATGTCCTTCAGTTTGATTTGCGTACAAATTTACCAGATTGAAAGTTCAGGAAAAATTATGCCATATATTATAAATCTCTTTCTTCTCTCTCTTTGTCATGTAATTTTTTACAAACAGGCTACGCTACACGCTACAGATACTGAAAACAAAAAGCTTTGGCATATAACATTGGGATGGTAAGAGGCCCTTTTTGATAATGGGTTTACTACAGTGACAATGAATTTGGTAGGAAAGCCAGATCCTGCTTAACGGTCGACTCCACTTAACTCGACGTCGCATAACTTGATTTTCGGATAACTTGATCTTTTTCTTTGGAACAGACCCCCCACTGTAGTACAATATCTGTCAACGGTTAACTTGAACGATGGATATCGTGATCTATTTTCTCTCCCCAACCAACATCGAGTTAAGCGGAGTCAACTGTAATAACTTACATGAAGTTACTATGTCATCATTGAGATTGTACGTGGTAAGCCAGTTTCAAGATTTAAATTTCAAGGAGTGCATTCGATGGTCACCTATAATACCAAGACCAATGTTTCTCGTGATAGGCCATAGAGAAGCATTGGATCATTTTCATTTTCTTTTTTGTTTGTTTTGTTTTTGTATTTCATGTTTTTCACACAAAGTCAGCAGCACACACAAACCTCTTCAATTCATCTTTTGCTCTCATGTCTCATTTCTGAATTTTATTGTCATTTTTTTGTTGCTACACCAGTATATAATAAATTGTCAGTGTATTGTATTATGCTTATATATTTATAGAATACAATAATATATATTTCAAGTATGTGGCGCAGTATAAACAGCCTTAATAGTAGTTCTCACTTTTTTTTTTTTAATGAACAAGGACAATTGTCTGTTGAATTTTGTCGTTACATATACTTGTTATGCATTGATCATGAATTGCATTGTTATCTTGCTCTTTTTCAATGAAAAATTATTATGTAAATAATAAAAATCCTGACAGCATTGTGGAAAATATCAAACACAGTTTTCGTTAAAAGTGTTTTCATTTGAAATGGAAATGAAATTCCTTTGTCTTTGTTTCTTTTATTTTCATTTCTTCAACAAAGTATGTTGGTTTGAGTTTGAAGATGACTATGACATAGTTGTAGTAGCATTTCTCTTGTAGCCAGAACCTATCATATAGCTGTCCCAGAGTTAAATTCGATTGCATTGATCTTTCATCTTACACGAATTTCTTGTGTGAAAAGTGAATGGTGGCATCCTCAGTATTTCCTCTATTGCCTGGAAGAGAGACATGCGACATGCCTAATGATTCTGGATTCTGGACAAAGGTCAAACCATATTTTTATGCCCTTTTCAATGTTGCCATAGTGCTGTAAACTAAATCTAGGGACCTATGCTTACGCCCAAAAGACCATTTAAAAAGTACTTTGATATTTCTAGGAAGAATCAGCACAATGCATAGTTCGGTATTTTTCGGAGTTGTTTGCTCTATTTCTAAGGGCTAAATTTAAAGTACATATTTAATTCGTATTATTCTTTCAAAGATATGCGAATCTGACACCTCAACGAGGAAGGATCTTATTTACCATACAAATCATTAGCGTGCACTAAATTCTTGTGTCTTTTTAAGTTAAAATCGGCTTTGAAAAACAACTCCGAAAAATATCAAACACTCATTGGGCTGATTCTGTGTGTATAAAGTAAACTTGGGGTGCAATAATAGTACAGTACTCGCCGGACTCCTGCGCGCTACGTATTACTGTACGCTGCAGCCCGGTTACTGATTTTTTACTATTCACTATTGCGACACTGGATTCCTGCAACATCGCATTCCTGCACGCTTTTTGGTTACTCCCGTGAGTGTGCAGGAATCCGGCGAGTACTGTACTGATTGTTCCCCTTGTTGATAATGAATATAACAGGACTCGCTTATAACAGGGGAAAACTGCTGGTCCCGTCAATCCTGTTATATCCTAGTTTGACTGCAGGAAGCAATACAAATCATAAACAAAAATAAGAAACGACTTTGTTATATTTCTATTCAAGTTTATAATCAAACATTTGATCACAAAGAGTCATCTCTATGCATAACTAATAGAACTCCTTTCTTTCTCAACGCCAGTATCATAATTATATTCCAAAAGAAAAATAAAATGTAAATGCTGACAAACACAGAAGTATTATTCCAATACAATTGAAAGTTTTGTTGATAAAATGTTGTTGAAATGTTTGAAGACGACAATACTTGGAGTGCACATTGAAAGTAATGAAAGACAAATAAGACAAGAGTGAAATAGAGACAATTCTTACAGCAGTAAAAGGATGTCGTTTCAAAGTAGGATTATTATTTGTTATTATATTGTCATTAGTATTGTGTGAAGCAGTAAATTCATTTAGATAATGAACCACATCCCACATTTTTAGTCTTGAATCTGAAGAGGATAGAAGATTGGACTCGTTTCTCCTTATAGTTATAAGTCTACATTTATACAATAGTAAGCCATCAAATTCAAACTTGCACCTGGCAGTGAAAGGGGTGCAAATTGGTTTGCAAGTTAATGTTTATAGAAAATTTAACCCTTCCCCTCCTCCATTCTTTTAAACGGGTATGTGATAATATATGTAGAGTTTTCATTTTTTGCCAACTCAATGATACAAATATCTTTTGGATTTCTTGTGTGAAAAAAAAAGTATTTTTTTTCTTTTTTAGTTTTAAGTAAACAAAACCAAACCCAATAGTTCTTGAAAATGAAAATCATTGAACTACCGGTACATGTATTTATTTATATCCATAGGAATGGGTGAGGGTAGATGGTAATGTCTGTTTATTAATTGTGGACATATATATATGATATTAGAAATCATAATATAAAATGTCATAATATGATATATCGTGTTGTCAGTAGTTCGCCAAAGCACTTTGGGTGCTGAATGGGGATTGATGCTCATAATGTAATGCAGAGTTAAACCTGGACATCCATGGTATATTGGTGATTAGCGAGTATTGAGGTGCTTCTGGGTGAATTGCCAAGGAGGGGAAAGCAACTCATAGATTCTTTATCGCTCTGTATTATCTTTCTCTTCACTTGGTCTATTTCATAATATGTTGGGTTTTTTTCATTTTACATTTTACAACAAAATGTGTATACGCACTTGTTTATAACAACAATAATTATACTCATCTGTTATTATAACCTAATGAAATAATATGAACCAGCTAAATTTTGCTTTAAAGTAAAGTTACACACATAATATATTTATAAACCAATAACTGATTTTATTATACAGACGAGTTGCTTTTTTATAATATTGACCAATTCAGGTAATTTAATGAGGCTAACAAAGAAAATGAAAAAAAAAAACCTCAGGCCTTGCTTGTGTTTTGTTTTGTTTGTTTTTTTTTATACAAATCCAATGACAATATATCACAAAGTATTGAGTGGACTAACAAGACACAATATTCCATGGACATGGCGATATACAAAATTATTATGATGATGATAATACAATGAGAAAGAGAGAAGTATTTTCAGTCCTTGAGAGTTTGACTAGTGGTATGTGTTTATCATATTCAACACCCATATTTTGCCTCCTTTAACAGGAAATAAAATAAAAGGAAAAATAGAAAGTAGAAAATAAGAAAAATATTTGCATCAGTCACACACACACACACACACATTATAATATAATGTTTACTATTATTACTATGCTGTAACTTTTCAAAATACGGTACCACCAGTATACATGGAAACAAATATTTACAATGTTGCTCGCACCAAGGGCTAGCCATTTCTTTCTCCAGCCAAACATGTAACACATAATTGTATTACCAGGCCCTTGAGTTTACACAATCTCATAATATTATAGTTTATGTAATATTGCAGTACAAGTTGGTTTTTTTTTTATCTTCAAAAGGTGTCAAAAAAATAAAATTAATGACAAAAAAATTCAATACAGAATACATTTACTCAAATTTCTAGGACTCGACACACAAATTGTTCAATTTTCTTTACCACCTAAGGTCAATTCATGGGACACCTATTACATGTAGGTCCTATTACACGTAGATCCATTCAAAGGGTCCATCTTTGTTTCTTCACTTGAAATTTCCTTAGTAAGCTGTTGCTAGACCTGAAATTGTCATGGGTCTTGTTAACATCACTAATATTAAAGTATTATCAGTACAAGTAGTTTTCTATTGGCATGGCAATGGCAGCAATCTGCACAGTTAAGGGATTACATGGATCTATTTTCCTCAAATAAGTTCGTTTGTTCTTTTTTGTTCAATTTATTTCCACGAGAGAATATATTACATTCCTATCCCAAACGTATGAAGTTACTGTAAACACGTGGGGTGTCCCCTTAAAAATACACAGGCTGATAGGACCTATTGCACTTTGTGAAAAATAATGGTTCTTGTAGAGAATTCCATAACGAGTCCATTGTATCCCTCCCTTATCAAATCGGTCTTCACAAACTGAAGTTATATCAATTCGAGTGAAGCAAACTTGACTCGATGGTTAGATTAGTTTTCACTTATTGCCCTGTGGCCACCTGGGTGATCCAATTGGACTGGGGTGTCACCATGCCTCACTATTTTGGGAAAATCTTCCGCTTCACTGCACTGACTTTGATGAAACAAAGTGCAAACAACTCAAGAGAATTTTGTAATCAGCATAAACCTTTTTTTTTTTTTCTTTTTTTTTGTTTACACATGTGACTTTTCTTTTTGGGACTGTGCACGTGAGTGTGTATATGCGTGGTGTAATGGGAAGGATTTTGGGAATAGACAAGATTGACGTATCTACATGCTCCTTTTAATGGTGATTAACTTAAGAATCAACACAAATATACAGACAAGGCTAGAGAGAAATGTGAACTAATGGTGGTGTATTAACATTGGGAAAATGCTTAGCAGTACTCGTAAACTATATTATTATGATCTAGGGGTTATCAGTATCAGTAGTTATTACAGTACACACATAGGACTGGAATAACTTTATTAAAACCATCTACCATTTTGAAGGTCTCACCGTGACATTGATTGATGAGAAGGAAAAAGACGACAGACGAAAATATCAAAACATCCTTAAATTGATTTCAGCAGAATTCTTTATCACTAACAAATGAAATACATCTAGTATTAATTACTGTAAGAATTTTCAAAATGCCTTTTCCTTGTATCACTGATGCTGTAAGGAACAAAGGCATTTATTTCAGCTAACAAACTTTCATCCCAAAAGTTATGATGGAGGAAAGGCATTTATATAACAAACAGCCATGTCAATACAATGTCCCCAAGCCTTATTGTTTAAGGGCATATTGATATTAAATACAGGAGAATGTAAATATATTTAAAAAAACAAACAAAAAACCCTGGCAAACAAAATAACTAACAAACTTTACATAAATAAACTATGATATTATGACTTTTTAAACAATTGGTGATAAAGTGGAGTTCAACAATATCTAACACAGGATGCAACATTGACTATTTTGATGAAGTTTTTGGCTAATATCTATATTTTTCGAATAACAAACCTTTGATATCATGTCAATGCCATAAAAAGTACATATTAGAAAGAGAACCCTAATGACGTGGTAATAAACTGACAAGAATATTTTGTTAATTTGAATAGCCTTCCTGGATGTACTTTTTCCTTTTCAAGCATATCAGGATGATATCCAGGAATGAGGTGAACAAAAGGAGAGGCAGTATGATTTCTACTGGTTTTTAAAATCAGACCTGTCACCAATCCCTGCTCCCTTTTGTCCCCTTAAACCACAGATAAAAAATAAGCAACCCCCCTCCCCCTTTTCCCAACAAACACACACACATACACACACACACACGCACAAACAAAAATGACAAGAAACCACAAACACCAAAAAAAGTGAAAAACAAATAACAAAAGAAAAAAAAGGCCTCCCCCGAAACAAAACATAAAAAAAAAACAACAAAAAAAAAACAACAAACAAAAAAACCCCAAACAAACCCAAACCCAACATAAAAATAAAAAACAACAGCAAACACTAACAAACAAGCTCTCAACTAAAATGCCTAAACAACATTTTCTCTTTCTCTCTTTCTGAAAAGAATTTCACATTTTGCGCTCAATCTGTGAGATGAAGCTTGTCTATAATTATTCTCCTTCCCAAAGACAAGAGATGTAAATTACCAAGATGAACAAGAGGAATGGACATTGAAAGAAGATCAAGGAGTTAGCATTGTAGGATGTTGTTAAGTTAGTCACTCCACTTATGGTAAATATTTACAGTCAAATAAGAAGAAAAAAGTTGACACAATCATGCTGAGAAGAGTAATCCCACCAAAGGTTACAAACTATGAAAAAAATTACAACTGAATAGAAAAAAAAAAACCAACAACAAAAAAACCAAAAACAACATAACAACAACCAACAACTGGAGGACAGTTTGGATAGAATACAATAAAATTTTCATAAATGGAAAAAAGCACCAGTTATCACAAAACACAAAGAAGTTTATGTTGACAATATATTATATGTACAAAATAACATTTAGAGCATTTTAGTAAGTTCACATAACACTTCACTTGATTTAAGACTGATATGAAAATATAATACACATGAAATACCATATAAACAAGGAAATGGCAGCAAGGATAGTAAAAGTAAAAAGGAAAAAAAAAATAACACGCTAATAAAAAAAAAAAAACCCACTGGAAAACAACAAAGAGCCAAAGTAAAAACAAAAATCCACCACTTTTTTGTTTTTTCTGAAACATTCACATTTTCACTGGTAAAATTACACCTTGATATTTACATCTTTGAACTAGGGAAACGTGGATCACAAATCTGTTTTAAAATCAGACAGATTTATGGTCAACTGGAGAACCACATGAATTCTTTGTCATGATATCAAAAGGTTAAATTCATGGACAATATTCAATTGGCAGAGTGAACAGAGAAAAAATATTGATTAAAATGACCAACATTCTGTTTTGAACTTGATTTCGTAGCTTGAGAGCCCATTTCATTTCATTATGCCCAGGACTAGTGATAAATGTTTTATAATAAGACTTAAATTGGGAAATCAACATTCTAGACAGACATCTTCAATGATGCTTCAATCACTGAGGACATAAAGGCCATATATTGCACTTAATAATCAACATTAAAATGAAACTGTAAAAACTGGACAAGGACTTGATGAGACAAAAGCATTTTCTTACCTTAGGGAACACAAATTCCCTAAGAGATGATTGGTTAAGGGTGTCAGATATTTCTAATGTTCATATCGAAAATTGACTTAATCAGAAATTTTAAAGAGATAAAATATTCAGAGTTCACTCCCTCCCTTAAAATAAAAGTTATTTTATAAAATAACAAATGCAGGAAAAACTATCAATAAAACGAAAACTGCACCTTTGGAGACAACAGGCACAGGTAAAAAGCAAAGTCGATAAATACTAAGAAGTTAAGGATATTACGAAGAGACAAAATGCTGTACTTTGAATGTCGCACGAAACAGCGCTTGGACACTTGTAAGACTGCAAAATTCTGCTACGTAAAGAGCTAAAAGTTACAAGTCAGGCACTCAAAGCTCTCAGTCAAATGGATTTCATTCAAGGTAAGAACAGAGAACAATTTTCTCTCATATCAAAGGTATGGTTTTCTTACAATCCGTAAATAAAAAAGAAAGAAGAAACATTACATTATATGTTATATGCAGGCATACTCATAATTTACAAGATAAAATTAATTACTGTTACCATATCGCAAGTTTGGAGATGAAAAAAGAGGGAGAAAGGGGGGAGGGGGAGGGGAATAACGAAAAAAGAAAAGTTCATACTAATAACAAAATTCTACAGACAGACATTTATATGGATAGTCGTCAATGAAGGAAGGGTAGTGTTTCCATATTTATATAATAATATGTACTATAACAATATATTATAAAAAATTATTTAGGTTTGACAAAACAAATTAGCAAAAATTGAGTAATGATCATTTGTATTGGATTGATTGCCGCCTGTCATCAGAATGGACAAGAACAGTGTATATAATATAATATACTGTAATATAATGTAGTGTTATATATGTGTAAGAGTCCCCTTCCATTGACATAACATATATCAAAAAAGTACCTTGACTCTGGTTAAATGGACTGAGATTTGTCAAAAAGTCAAATTAAAAAAAGGACTTTGTTGTCAAAACCAATTTTAAAAAAATCAAAAGAATATTGCTTGTTTTGTGTTTTAAACCTCCAATAACTTTACCTCTATATTTTTCAAACCTGATGCTGACATTTAAATCTGGTAAAAGAAGAGCAGCTCTTTTTCTACCACTCTGAGGCAAAGAACATTCATATTCATCCTTCCCTTGTTGTATGTTGACTGTTCATTGAATAATTGTTTATTTTTTTTACATTAAACTTTCAAGATGGCTCCTTCCTATTTCTGTGATTTTTGTTATTTTTACATCACAGTTGACACATAGGCCATTTCTCACTGGCTGAGACGCATTGAAAAATGAACTGGCAGGAACAATAGATCCGAAAGAATATCAGATAGATAGCATAGTCAATTAAATAAATATTATCATACTGAAGATTCATTCAAAAAACCGTATAAATATCCTACACAGGAACAAACGAGCCTCTTTCTGTCAACGTGATCATTATGAGATGGCAAATTCCCTTCCAAAGTTGTGTTATATATATAAATATACATGTGTTTATATGTATGGATGTATGACATTATGTACAGAGATGAGAAGCATGAATAGATTGTGGGTTATCCTAGAAATGCAAGTCTTTGAACACAGTGAAGGAATATTCCGTGGGCCGCTGGTTACACACAAATGATCTGTACCGTATATGATATATTACAGGTGTGAACTTTGAATTTGGAGGACTATCATCAATGACTAGATAGCTGGGTTTCTTTGGATCTTTTAGGGGGTGGGGGAGGTGGCTTTGACTTCCTCCCTGAGCCAGACGAAGTTCTCGATAAGTCTGAATCAGCCGTCTGGTCTCCTAGATCAGCCAGAAACTCAGGTGGAGGAGGTGGGAGGTCATTGATGTCCATCATTCCATCAAAATTTTCATAAATAGGAACATGAATGGGAGCTCCGTTTTGAACGTGCTCTTTTGATGTTGGTGGGGGTGTGTCTTCTTTACTTGCCGACAGTCGTGTCGTTTCATTACGTTTTGGAGGCGGTGGGGGAGGAGCCTTGCGGTCTCCCTTGCTGACCGTGCTACCGGCGGACGCTGATCTACGATGCTGTTGCACCCCAGTATGAGCTGATGCACTTGAAGACGATGAGGACAACGATGATGACGATAACGGGCTGTGAGGGAGACCGACGCCCTCTTTCTCCGATTCTATAGAATGGGAACGTTTGTTGAGTTCTGACAAGAACGGCAAAGAGCCTTGTTGATGGCCGCCTTTGGGGTGCTCATCTGGTCCGTTGCGTTGTAAAGAGGATGAGTTGATTTTCCCTTGGTCTGGGGCCGGGCCCATCGGAGAGACATGATACCCGTTGACCTTCGGGCCTTGGCTTTTGTTTTGGACCGGTGGCGCTCCAGCAGAAGGGGGTGTTTTGATGCCGAACGGAGCTGGGGCGGTCGTCTTTGGAAGCGTAGGTGGCGGTGGAAGCTTAGGTGATATGGGTACCATGGGTGGAGGAATGGGTACGGGCAAGGGTGAACCTGTCAGCGAATCGACCTCCGACAGATTGGAACAGGTTGAGTCGTTGCTGACCAAGCGGAGGGGAGGAGGAGGCGGGTTTTTCGGAAGCACGGTGGGTGGAGGAGGTGGCGGGGTTGACGGATGCGCAGTACTGCTGGAGGCTGGCTTTGGTAGAGTCGGTGGCGGTGAGGATTTGGCCGGGGTGGGGTGAACGTGGGGAGGGACTGCCCCTCCAATCAACTTGTTATTTGGCTTGGGGTCAAAGCGTGATGGAGACTGGGATCGGGAATTGTGGCCCTGGGTCTTGGCGGCCACAGGTGGAGGGGGTGGTGGCACTTGCATAGCTTTGACATGACTTTGTGGTGGGGTGTGCTGGTGCTGAGACGTAGAGGAGGGAGGAGGAGGAGGAGGCAGAGGCGGAGATGGCTCGTGCTGTTGCGCAGGCGGGGGGAGAGGAGGCGGATGGTTGAACTCTTCGTCCGGAATCTCTCTGAACTGCGGCGGGGGCGGTATGGCCGTGCTGTTGTCCGCGGCAGCCATTGGATCCTTTTTAGAGAGAGAGGACGGGCTGCGTATCTGGTTGTACAGAGGCTCAGCCAGCTGACCAACTCTTCCGTAATCAGATTCAGAGAAGCCACCGCCGTTCGCTGCCTGGGCTTCCCTTGCGGTGGCGTAGACAGTGGAGTAGAGGGGGTTTGACTCATACAGTGGATCATGGGGCACCGAATCCTCCTGACCATTAGCAACCATCGCCGACACGGACGATTCGCTTTTTCTCCTGACGTGGTGGTGGCCCGACGAAGACGTTCTCTGACTCTCAGCCGACCCAGAGCTGCCATGCTTGATGTGGTGGGTGCCATAGGTTCCGTCCACAGAATGCTGTTTGAGTTGGGGGGACAGTGGGGAGGCTCTGGTTTGGGAGAACTTTGGCGGAGGTTCTCCTGCGGAGCTTCCAGAACCTCGCCTTTCTGTCATGGAGGCTCTCCGTCGGTCGGTGCGAGCAAAACCCGATCCCTGACCAGAGGAGGAAGATCGGCTTGAGTGATGTGAAGTCTCCGCATAGATCGCTTCGGGGGTTTCGTCCACCGGCACGTTGCACATGTCTGCCAGCTGGCGAGTGGTTTCCGTTGAAAGCGGCAATTTTGCACGCATCTTTCCCCGGAAGCTTGTGCCTTGCCTGTTTTCTCCGCTAGAGTTGGAGTCCTCGCTGGAGTCGGTGGAGGCACTGATGATTGAATCCCTGTGTTTGATGATCTGCTCTCCAGAGTCTCCATTGATGATGCTGTGGGTCGCACTGAATGAGACTCGCTTGACTGGCGTCTTGTGACCCGAATCTGATGTAGTGGAGCTGACAGACGACCCAACAGATCCACTGAGAGATCTGTAAGAAAAATCAACGACATGTATACGATTATAATTCCTGTGTCATGTTATTAATTTTCATTTGCAAGTGATAAATACATGCCATACGACTGTACTACATGAGTGACAAAGCTAATAGTTCCGTATTGACTCTTCTTTAAGTTATAACTTACCTGCATTTTCTTATACCATGTATAGAAATCAATAATTTAACTACATGTAGCGAAATTTCACCTTAAATTCATCACCACCTTGAAATCATGATCATGGTTTTTAACTAACCCTCCACCTCTTAAAAAAAAAAAAAAAGACAAAAGATCGGAAGAGCGT